>QRAM01000213.1:72880-156538 GCA_013436055.1 Halocynthia roretzi | reverse complement strand
CTTGATACTCAATGTACTCAATTCGGAAATACGATTTAAATACGCTTTCATTATATTTCACTATTTCGAATTTTACAAGTGTGTAATTTCTTTCTGTTACGGAAAGAGCGTACGACAACGATCTGAAAAAGCAATTCCCATCAGTAGGGATTTTTCTGGCATGATTGGGTGTTTTCATCCCTTCTACGATAGGTATGATGTTCAAATATTCCCATTTCATGCCAAGTCTTACGACATAATGCTAACATAGTGATAGGTTGCAAAGGTCTAAAATCCACTTATTCACTAANTTATTAAGTAACAGACCTGCCTGTGCTGATGAAACTGACGAGTGCTGTTGACTTGGAAATTCAGCTCGTGTTATTAGCATGTATCTGTGTGTAGCACATATATAGTTTGGTGCCAATCACACGCAAGTTAGAATGTAGATGATACACTGCATTGATCTGAAGTAACGGCGATGCTAGTGGTAATAATGTGATAGCTTTACAATTACCAACGACGGGAGTTCTGCATAATTGTGTACAATTCTAGTTTTCTATTCTATAACCATAGTATTTAAAGACTATGCTATAACGTAGAATAATAAAATGGATAAAGAAAACGAAACTGTTATTCGACTAGCGTCCTTAGTTTCCGACGCCGATCAGAGTAGAATTCCCATACTTCTATTGCAAATGGACTCACTCCTGCAGAGACATTCCAAATCCAGTAAAGAGCATCGTGATCTGAAGGAAGATTTCTTGAAATATGATTTGTTGTCATGGTGCTCGTTAGCACTTAAGTACGATTACTCCACGATCAAAGACGGTTATAAAATCGCTGTTAAATTAGTATCTGTCTTGTACCAGTCCTCCATAGGACTGAATGTGGGTAAAACACATGAATTTTTTACTGTCACGTTGCCAGAAGCTATCCAAAGGGCTTTGGTCATTGCCTGGTATATTCAGAGAGAGATTGTTGAAAAGCAAAAAGATGCTATATCATTCAAATTAGTTACAGTTTCCAATAAACTGAACGATCTGAAATCACTCTATCAAACTTTGTTAGACACACTGACACATATTTGCACATCCCATCCAGACTATGTTGGTTTCTTGCTGAATTCAGACAATCTATTGCGGCTTATAATTGTTGATGACGAGTTCGAATTAACAACTGCGACCTTATCTCTGATACTTCATGTAATTCGTGTCAATCAATTCATAATCAAAGAACTATCTCCAAGCTTAGTTAACTTGCTGCTGGATGAACTTGTATACAAGTTAACGACAACAGAGAACACAGACATAGCTTTGTTATCCACAAAAATCATTGTCGAGATAATAGAGGCCAAATATGAAATAATTAACATGTTGTCTATACGTTTCAAGGGCCTGAATGCTTTGTTATTGAAGTGGATGGGTGAGGGTTTCAACCACAGCTTGAAAAAACTAACAGAATTCTTAGAAGCTGGCAAAGCCGATGTTGCAGAGACTGCACGGAAAAGAAATGCTGTCAGAACAATATGGGCAGCATATCAAGGGTGGAAGACCAGGACCAGGGTGAAAAAACTTCATTCGATCATACCGTCCTTGCAAATTTCTTTTCGGGAAAAACGACAAGAAAGATTAGACAGAGAACTGTACGGAAGGTTAATTTACGAGAGGGAAAACCAACAAGAGCTTACAAGGAAGAGGTCCATGCGATCTACGAGAGAAAAGCAGCTAAACATGATGGAAATCGTACCTGCTTCCAAAGTTGTAGAACATATTCAGAACGAAGAGGAGAATGCAGCGACCAAAATTCAAAAGTTGAGTCGTGGCTGGATGCAGCGCAGAAAGTATCACCAACAGTTGGAACTTGCTCGCTTGAGCAGAGCTGCGGTTGTCATTCAGAGAGCTACAAGGAAATTTTCAAGCAAGCGTGAAAAAATTAAAGAGCACAGGAAAGAACCTGTTGAATTACACAAACTATTAACTATAGAGCAAAAAGCAGTGTACCAGCTCGCGATTAGAGAATGGCAATTGATTCATGACTTTAGGGAAGTACCACTGCAAAAGACAAAAGAGATCCATGACAGAGCACAAGGAGCTTTAGCATACTATTGCAGAGAGAAGTTTGTATCATCTCATGAATCTAAATCAGAAGCCTTGTTGGCTAAATTCAATACTGAGATTGAACATCTTCAAAATCTTCCACGTCTTCAAGATGTTACTTTGGAAGACGTAAACCAAATGAGCTCCCGATCAACCACTGTCGTGATGGCAGCTGAAAAAGAACACAAGAGAGTAATGAAAGAACTCACATCTCCATGGTGGCAAAAATTACTTATAAAAGATGATGAAAACCTCAATATGACTGTACGGAAAGGTAAAGTTTTTCCTGAAGATGTAGAAAAAGAACTAGACCAGTTCAACCGAGATGATGACGACCTACTCTTCTAATGCTGTGTAGTAAACTCATGGTCTTGTTATTCTAATAACTGTACAGTACTGATGTGTAGCATGATAATGTTCATTCCTATACCGGTTTTAAAAATATAATATTGCACATGCAAATCCTGATTTTTGCTTTGGACAATTGAAATTAGAATGATAATCAATATATGAAGTATTAGTGTTCGCATGATTTACTATTGAACAATTTGTAATTACAATGATTACTGTTAAAGGCTCCATACAAAGTTATGCAGTCGGACTGTCAACCGAGAAATTATCAAACTGAGAGGAGGCAAAGGTTTCTGTTCCTAGGGCAGCCCAGCCATTAGAAGGCAAATCAACAAGGGAAGAAATAGAGTGGTCAAAGAGTTGTAGGGAATTTAGGTAGCCTACAACACTCGCGTCAGTTATCACCAGCGACAACTTATTCCATCTTTGGTTGTCAAACTTTAACTTTTGTTCTGTCCAGCACTTCCAATCACTCATGCATCTGCTTACAATCTGTTGAAATATTGCAATGACAATAACACATTTGGGTTAACTAGTACACTTTTGTGTGCTCACTTTTGTACGTTCTAAATCTGTTGTAAGAACCCAGGAACTATCCTGTTTGAGCCACAAGAAAGCTCCTTTGGCTGACCGTATGTCACATCCTCCAATGTTTACTCTGGCAGAAATGAAAACGCTTGGAGAATTTTCCAATTTCACGTCCACAGTTATATTAACATTCGACCAAGCGTGATTTCCAATAACGGTTATAGGTGAGTCTGAATCAGAACACCAAGTGATTGGTCTCTCTGGCACCATCTGCAAGTAAAGAGTAATCTTTGTTAAGTATTCCAGATTGATATCCAGATATTATCCACCTGTCTCATTGTCCAGTCATGACCATCATCGCTGGTTGCATTGTGATAAACTTCGAACACTCCAGACTGGTCAGCGAAATTTGATGGTACGCTGAAGTTGCTGCTATCAAAATTTTCACTATACGGGAATGTAAACGGTTTTGAGATGTGACGAGAAGGGTAATTTCCTTTAAATCCTGCAATAATTTAAGTTGAAAATAGTATACAGTAGAGATAATCTATGCATTTGACTACAATACCTGTGGATAGTGTAGTGAGGGTTATGACAATGTCAGGATCTATTGTCAATGTTATCCGACCGTTCTCGACAGGGATTACCTTCCTTTGAAATACTTGGTCTGAAGTCGATGAATCACCAAGATACGTGTACCATGAATACAATTTTGTAACTTTATCTTTAAAGCTGCCACCAAGAGTAAGTGTGATACTCTGTCCTTCAACAGTATAACGTGGTAAAGGAGGCCGAATGCATTTAGAATGATCATGTGTCATAGCTTCTATAACGATGGTAAGGGCACCTTTTTTATCTGTTAGAGCAACGTAACTGCCACCCTTTTGAAAGTGACCAACTGTTTTTAGGTACGTCCATCCTGGTTGGGTGAACTGGGTAGTGTGTGCGGTTATCCAAAGCGGATTAGCTACTTCATAATGACCGCTCCATGGTTCGTTGGCCGTCATCAACGACGTACGGTTAAATGGTAATTCATCATAGTAACTTGCAATCAAATTCCAAGCTATAGTTGCGGTCATGTTCCCGTTCACGTAATTCTGATTCAATATTCTTGCCCAGCAACCAGCACCTGATTATGATGCAAACAAAAGCAGTCTTAACAGACTTTCTACTACAAAATAGAACCATATTCAATCAAGGCTTTTTAAATCAGATTATGAACCCAACCAGTGTTATCGTTGTAGGTACTATAGTCTTCGCTTGACCACAGTGTTTTTCCTGTGTCTTGAGCCATCCTAGCTGAAACAGTTCCAGGGTAATGAGTTCCAATTATATCCACTGCACTAGCCAGTTCTTTATCGTGCGACATTTCAGCCGGCAATTGGGAGAATAAATTTCCATCAGCAGCAATGATTTTAATACGAGACAGGTTATTGTCATCCAAAGTTTTCCTGAGAATCTAGGTACATGAATACATATTTGTAACACCCTAACAAAATTAATTGTCTTCTTACACCGATTTTTATACCAGTATTTCAAGCTCTAAATACTGTCTACAATTTACCTTGATATATTCACTGCTATATGGCCTTTCATTCCATATGCCTACATAGTCTATACTAAGGTTGTGTACTTTGGAAGCACCGATAATCCAGTTGACAATATAATTTGCAGATTTTACAGTGTTACTATACGGCCAAGTACCATTTTCTCCAATCCATCCAGGCCAGGCCCAAGGTAGGCCAATCAATTTTATATCAGGATTCCTTTTTTTAGCTTCTTTCATTAGCCACCACTCATACCTAAACAGATATATTATCCTTTTGAGGATGCAAATATGAAAAAAGATAGCAATCGAGATTGTGGTAAAGTAGGGTCTGCGCCTCACCCACGATTGTAATTTGGTTCCTCGTCTTCAGTATGCATATGTGATGGCTCTGTTCCATCGGTGCTTTGCGAATCTCCTCCTATCTCAACTTTCAAGATGTGTAGCGATGCTCCGAAATTAGGCATGAACAGGTAGTCCAGTATCTCATCTCGAATACTTTTTTCATAATTGACCAGCAGTCTCGATGTTGCACCTCCACCAGATAAACCACCAATACCATCGAAAGTTCGCCCATAGCCATTTGCATCACTTATTTCATAAACCTCCATCAAATCATTAGCTTTTTGATTCCAAAGGATGCTATTCTTTTCATCGCTTGATGCCGAATTTGCCTGGATTTGAGCTCCAGCATTTGACAGCAGAATTAGACAGATGTTCCAAAATTGCCACATTTCTATGTAACTTAATACTAATTACTGCTAATAGATTATCTAGAGATAATGTAATCATGCATTACTTGAATTAGTGTGAAATAAAAGAATTTGCAATATATAAAGACATTTTTTGGTAATAGATTTGCGATTAAAATATAAACTATACTTTACGATTTTGCATTTGGCATTTTACTTAAATAATAGCAAATAGATAGGAATGTATTATAGGCCATGGAAAAAAGAATCATTCGAATACAGTAGAAACCGCTTTTTAAATCCCTGGATAATAAATCCAACCGCATATTAGATCCAATTGCCGTGGGACTGAATTTTTGCATTAAAAAATACCCGCTTAAAAAATTGAAAATCGCTTTAAAAATCCATTTTGTTCATATTAAGTGTTACATTTTCTAATAATTTTTTGTGAATAATCTGTCTTAGTGTAATACCATTCGATCCAAAATGTGATTTGTCAATCTCATTGTTTCATTTTTTTTGCATCGCATGATTCATAAATACACTACTTATTATTTGTGTTTCTTTTTGTAATCTTTTTTATCTTCTCGGTTAATACATCCCCCGCAAATCCGAAATCGCTTGGGACGGAGGTGGATTTATTAAGCGGTTTCTACTGTATATACATTACTTTTACATCGAAAGACAGTTACGATACAAAATTATTTCAAGTAATGAAAATTCATGCAATAATTCTAAAGGCAAACTGTATTGCATGAGTCACCAGATGTAAAAAAGTGATAAATGTTGACCAATGGAAATACTGTAGCTGCTCCAGTCAACGAACCAAGCTGAACAACTGCTCCATACCAAAGAAGAGAAGATTTGTGACCTTGTTCTCTATAAACCTGTGCAATCGATACCTTCGCAAATGATGCCGTACCAATACAAAGAACTTGTGCAAGTACCTGTATGATACACATACTTTGTATGCTCAAAAGCGATTAAAAAAATTCAAAATAATGTCTATCCCTCTTACCATAAAAATAGCACCACCAGAAGTATTGACTAACACTGGACATGGACTCTGAACCGCCAATGCAATAAGATATCCGCCAAACCCTATGAAAATGATGCGAATTAATACAGAATAACAGATGTTCAGTATAATTGCACAATATTTTTGTTGTTCATGGGAAAACAATACAACTATTTTATAGTGCAATAAATGTATACAACCACTTATGTAAGTGCTGTTAAATGTAGTTATCTGATAAAACTAAATATTTACACAACTTGTGATACCAGTTTCCAGAGTGACTAAGAGCAGCAGTATTCTAAAGTTGGGAACACTAATCCAAATAAAAGTTTAAACGCTGAAAGCAATTAGTTACTATATATCTTGTCAGAACTTATTGAAATATGTACATGAACCAAATAAATATCCCTTGAATTATTGAACAAAATTTAGATAAATCCATAAAGTAAAACCATAATAGTGAAAATAACTTGCCCAATCCCAGCAATGACATCATGCCAATCCCAGTATGTGATTTCATAGGGAAAAACATCGCAAGAAAGGCAGCCACTGGATTCGCCATCGCTCCTAAAGTTGCTGAAAAATGGTACGCTGTTTGTCCATAGGGTAGGGATGAATATGAAACGAGTGACGACAGAACTCCATTGGTTAAACAGTTCAACAGGAAAATATGAACATAGAAATAGGCATATTGTCCCTTTGTTAGCACCCTGGTTTCATTGCATATCGAGTTGAAAGTATTTGCATTCCCTTCTACTATTGAAGATGTATTTTCATTCTCGTCGGGTTTTTTGCAGAAAGATGTTACTTGATATATCGGTAATCGCAATGCTTTTTGAATGAACATCTGTGGAATTCTGTGCTCATTTAATAATAAAAAAGAAATGCTAGAAGCTAACATCATGGCGAAGAGAAATCCAAAAAACAACTCAATAGAATAACGAGGATCGGTGTAGACAGTCACAATCACATGCTCTGTCACATTAGTAGTTGTGTTGATGTATGATTCATTAACACAATTTGTAAAAGAAGCCCCTTGTATGAGTGCTGCTATGCTGGGTAGAAATCCACTAAGTCCCTCTCCGATGAAATAGGTTGTTAAAAAAATTACTTCGAACCGTTTCATAAAAGGCAAAAATGTTACGGATGAAGTACAATCAACAAATGCCATGGCGAAGAACAAACAAAACAACCCAATGCTATGTTCAGTCCCAGCTATATATGTAGTTACATCCCAGAAAAAGCATAAGAGTAAGCAAGAGATTGTTCCAAGAATCAATATTATGTATATCAAAACAGTTTGATGGTAGTACCTCGAACAACATACCTGCAGATTAAAAATGATCAAGAATACATTGAATTATTTGATTCAAATATTTAAATTCGTCTAGTGCAGTCAACAACAATGCATAGCCGATTTTAATTAACCCTACCTGAATCAACATGACAATGAGAGGACCAATGTTGGCGATTTGACTAAGAACTGCCAGAAACGAAGGGAGAGACCATCCTTCCGGTAGAGATTTAGTTGGATTTGACAGCAACACCGGCAGTTCCACCCAAACACCGTTAATTGCAACCCATGCGCCGATGCCAAAATGTGAAACTAAGGTGTGCATGGATGCAAAATGCAGCTGCTTTGGTTCAGAATTGTGCCTCCCCATGTTTTTACTATAAAATAAGTTCTAAACGAAGTATAAGGGATAACTCCCGAACCCAGGTCTCAACTTCAGCAGGATTTGAGAATGAGCTTTACAGCGTATATTAAATAACGAATATGCTAATGCTTTATTGACTTATTATTCTGACTCGTGACACAAGAATCTGCAATGTTTGGTTATCTGAAATCAATTTTTTACTTTAACCTAGGCGCACAAAATGCTCTTCTTCGAAGTTTCGAAACGGCTATGCTAATTCGTGATCGATGTTGCATTTGTGTATAATAGTGTTTCATTTGATGCATTGTATGTACAAGTAATGTACAGCAATGTAATTTCCTTTCCCGACAGTCAGGTGCTTTCCATATTCGACAGCGCTAAACTGGAAAACTAAAATTGCTATGCAATTTTGAAGATCACAATAGTTGTGAAAAAAAAATTTGGATACTAGTTTAGTGGTATGATCTTGCGAAAACACAGTTACATTTGAATAGGGGTAGGATTGTTTCTAACTGACCCTTTAACCTGGTCTATTCTAAGCACATTCCAACCCAACTGGGATTTTGGAGGGACCACACTACTAGAATAGTACGAAAATTGGTTGGTTTACAAATGCTGTCGAATCACTCAACCCATGTTGTAACTCGAGCCAAGTTCAACACTATCAACTTGAGTCCTGGAAGTAACATTGAAGTGGAGTCACACAAGTGTTACATAAATTAAGTCATAACAACAAGGAATTAAAAACCCTATACAATGGTGGACAATACACCAAAATGAAGAAACTCTAATTCGAATAAACGAACAATAAACACTGAGCATAGATTGTATTGTATAAGTTTGACACATGCATCAATCTGATGAACATTTGAAGAAAAAGCAATAGCAAAGACTAAGAAAGCACAAATATCCACAAGCGTCATTATAATTTGTAAGGTAAGCACTTCCTACTTCATTGCATATAATCCAATTACATTAGATTATAAAAAAAGCTTGGTATGGTTGGTTGAAAACTAGGCATACTGCTGATTAAAAACTTTACTATATCAGTAAAAACGCTGAAATTTCCGTGTCTCAACAAGTACTGCAGCCTCCTTTGAAGGTCACGAGTTCGAAAAAATGTTTTCACGGAACAACTTATCATCATATCTTCCTTGAACAATTGTGCAAAGTAGATTTCCCACCTACATGTCAATATGTTATAAGAGAGAAGGTAGAAAGCAATGCAAAAGTAGAAACATAATAAAACTAACATCACTTGGGTTCCCTAATACTTCTCCAAGCATTTTCTCAACATTCCTCATGACAGATACCAGTTGGTGATCTTGTAGTGGATGCTGAACTACTGTAGGGATTGGGGCCGCTTTGTACCAGAAATTAACCGAGGTTGTGACAGGGACCTGAGAATAGGGAGCGAACTGCGAAGGGGATATGGCTGTGATTGCATTGAGCGTATAGATTCAATATGATGCCACCTAGATAAGAATCACAATTTTACAACTTCTCAGCCTGAATAGTTAAGCAGGGAGCAAAATTGTCACATACCAATAAGTTGGAATGTATAATACATCACCAGGTCCAACTATTGCTTCATTAGCTTTAGCAGAACAAAACTTTGGGAAACGGCTGTAGTCTGGGTTGTTGAAATCAACCTGAACAAAACAAATCATTGATAAAAAACAGAGAAACCCTGATATAACATGAATACAGATGTAACGCAACGCTTTATGGGTCTTTGTTCTTTTCTCACTATGTTGAAGATTTTATGAAAAATGGTATTCAGCATGTGCACTCTGTTCTGATAGGCAATTAGAATTAATCCTTCGTTTAATCCTCCAATTACAATGAATTGCAATTATATACTCAACCTGAAGCATTGCCATCCTAATATGATGGTATTCTTTCAATTACTATTTGCTTTAACATGGCATATATTTCTTGGACCGCAAAATCATATTAGAATTTCATGAACCTGACTCTGTCTGTCACAGGGATGCGATACAGGATGTGGATACAAGCATTCGAACTGAGAGGGTGGAAATAAAATGCAACGCTTGTAGCCACCAATTTGTGCAAAAAAATTTTCTTGCTCATCATAGTGTACTGGGGTGATGTTGTCTAAACCACAATAAATATAGGTTGATAAAAATGTGAACAAAAAATTAACTGCAAACGCAAACTTGGAAGCATGCAATGCTCAACTACCTTCCATTCCTATAAGTAATAGATTTGACGTAAGCGAGTCCCAGCCGCACATCTTTTGATATTTCGTCACCCATTCCCATCTGAAACGGATGAAGTCTGTCACAATGTTCTTTCCGACAGTATCATTCAATGTTTGTTGGAGGTATACCCTAAATTTATTACCAGAGAAAAATTGATTAAGATCTAGTGTTTGAAACAATAAATTATGATTACGAATAGTTTAGCAAAATTACCTTTTAGATCCAGATTGTTTGGCCCTTCCAAGCATCGCAATGAATTCCGAGAAACGCACCTCATGCCTTACGGTGGGCTTTTCGAAGCCGGGCCATTGCGGTAGTCTCTTCTCATTAAAATACTAAACCCAAGAGATGAAGTGGTTTACTGAACCAATGCGAATAACCTGCTTCCCATTACTCACTTTGAAAATGTTTGTCTTCGATTCAAAAACATAATTTAGACCATTGCCCAAATTTTGTTCCAGGTATTTCAAATCCCATTTCAGTGCTGACTGCACGAGACCAGAATCAGTAACAACAACAGGTTTCTGGAAGTATAAAGTTACCACATTTCTATACAGTATACAAACAATAAAGTCAATACAAGGAAAGCCATTTGGATCTCATTTGATAAAAATATGAACTTTCTCACGTGATCCTTAATTAAACGATCCACTTCTGGATCATCAGCACGTAATCGTGGTATTGGCTCGCTGCTGAACGGATATTTTTTTATAGAATTCGGATCGTATCCTGCTTCGACATAATCCATGAAACCATTATATTTGATGTATTGACTCTGCGCGTCTGCCAAATAAGTGGTCATGCTGCTCGAGGACGTTCTTACAGTGATATTATGATGATATTTTTTGCTCGTGACTTTGTGATTTGAAGAAAGTATAGAAGGCACACTGATTTTGTCAATGCAAATACAACTAGGCCATGCTACATTTCTAGTAGATGTTAAGTAATTTATAAGCCTAATATTTTATTTTAAGGAAACAAAAAACATTCATTCAAGACATATAGAACAAGGATAAGGATATTTGTTGTTGAATAACATGAGGCAATGACAGAACACAAGATTAATCTTTTATGACACACAACACAAGAATAAATTTTGATATATGCTATTAGCAGATTAAGTACATTCTTTTAACCAAGAACTAATGAAATAAATCAATGGTCATGTTTTTATCAGAGATGGACAATTTCCCTCCATAATAAAAAACAGAAAATTCATAACATGGAGCAAAACAATGTATTCAGTCTGCTGCAAGACTGTCAGTAATCGTAGCTCTGAATGTCAGGATGTTTGGTACCTAGCATTGAAATTACATAGGTACTTTTTCCATTTCATGAAACAAATTGTTCATAATGATAGTTTAAAAATCGAAATTCATTTAGTGAAACTTCCCATTATACTGTTAAGGTTTCTATTTATAACATAAAAACACTGATGCTAGTCACCGCAATAGCAATATATTGCAAAACAATGAAGACTGGAATTCACAATTAATAAAGCCATAACTCGTATCGTACGACTCCCATCTATATGTCACGATATGTAGTAATTTATTGGTAACAACGACTAAGAGTAAATAGATAGCAACTAGAATTTAAATTCGCAGTACTAAAGTAAAGTTTGCCAGTTGAGCCAGTTATTGGTGATTGATTAACTCCACTCCCATTTCAGCATATATATTTTTGCTCGCGTTAATTCCGGTCCGAAAAGTGGATTGAGTTGTGCCATTATGGTTATGAACCAATGAAGCCAACAGCAAATAGCAGCGGACACCAGCATCGTCATCCATACACCACGGTAAGGGCTTTTCGAAAATTGGAAAATAAGTAACGGTCCCACGCCTCCAACAAGAAGCCATAGTAGAGTTACTAGGAGAAATGTCAGCAGAAAGGCCATCCTGATTCCTCGAAATTAACGTTT
The DNA here is from genome assembly GCA_013436055.1 of Halocynthia roretzi. Taxonomy (NCBI): domain Eukaryota; kingdom Metazoa; phylum Chordata; class Ascidiacea; order Stolidobranchia; family Pyuridae; genus Halocynthia; species Halocynthia roretzi. The sequence continues at coordinate 144,521 of QRAM01000213.1, read as the reverse complement.
AAATTCGTTTAACGATAAAAGAACCGTCTTCACAAAATAAAACTCTGAACTGTAATAATAAACTAACTGCTATAAAGTTATTGACGAAGCCAGAAGATAAAGCATCCGCCACCATCCAACTATACCTATTATTAATAAAGCACAATTTAAGGTATAGACAGTAGTTATTTGAATATAAAATGACACCGATTTAAATATTTTGAATTTTATTATTTCAAATATTCTTTTAGGTGTAATATAACTAAAATTTTTGATTCAAGCTGGAGTCTGAAAGTTTACTTACTCCTCGATGGTGTAATCTGAATTGGAAAGAGCGTCATCAATCGGTCATGTGACAAATATTTACTGGTCAGAAGCGAACGACTGTGGTTCCGTGACACATACATTTTATCAGAAAAGTACTCGGACACGGACTTATACCGATTTTATTAGATATTTTACTGCTCAAATGATTGAAAATTATCAGAACTATAATCCGACAAAACTTGCTCTATATTAATCTATATTCAACAGTCATACAAATGCACTATTAAATCACAATGAAAAAGGTAGAAGTTCCACAACCCATGAACGATTTCGCTCAAAATTAAAATAAAATGTATAAATCAAACATATATATGCTAGACAATCGTATCCGTAAGACATGTATAAATGCAAGGATTCTTATTGAAATGCTGAAGGTAGAGTTGCATTAGGTTGGGAGAGAATAGCATCAAGGATCTGAATTGAGCGAGACTGAGCTGGTGCTCCAGGTGATCTTGCCGTTTCGTGAACCAGCTTATAAACTGGGGTATGCTTGTTGATATCAACGCTTTCGCTAACGAACAACAAAGATTGTGGAATAAGTTTGTGATTGGTGATAATATATTAAAATAACTATATTATAGTTATTGTCACTTACCCAAATACTTCAGGATTTGGCACCTTAGCTCCCTTAGCAGCTGCAGTTCCAACTAACGTATTAACGATCTGACTTCCACTGTAGAGACCAACCGGGGTGTTATATTGCGCGTGAACTACCGTAGCCGACAGTGGGCCTTCAATTTCGATCGGCTGGTTTGGGTGCGCTTGTGCCGCTGACTTGAGTTTATTTCCAGGGTCAGATCTATGTGAAATATATTTATTGAAAATCCGTATTGTAAAACGCTCGTTACAGCAAACAAGAATGGATACTCACAGAGCATTGGGATTGCCTTTCATGTTGATCTTAAGCTTATTCTGCAAACAAATTTACAATACATCTCCGGGCATGAAGACTATTACGTGGATTTGAAAATATACTTACATGAAGCCAGTTGACTTGTGGTTTGAACTCCGGTGCAGTTTTTTGTGGTTTAAGATGTCGTTTGATAAAGTCGGGTACTACCTTCTTTTCTTCTACATTTTCACTATATAGAATCGTGTATTAATTCACAGTAGCCATAACACATCAATATAGTAAATTCTACCTGGTATCCTCTTCAGCTTTGATTTGAGCGTGCTGGCTTATGTTGCGAGGCTTTGGTGTCGGAGTTTCAGCCGATTCCGTCTGTGGCTCTTCACAGAAAGAATACTCTGGTGCAAGGTTCATTCTGTAGGAAATAAAAATGGTTCAATTGAACACTGTCATATACATGTTAAAGTGAATTTTAGAAAGGAGCTATGATACCCGTTATCGCCTTGTTGCAAATAATTAGGATCTTCTCTATTTGGTGATGCAAAGATAAGTGGCGAAGCACACTTAACAGGAGATGATGGAGTTGGTCTGAGGAACGAATAGTAGTTTGCATTTATTATTTTTAAAAGAAAATTCCGATAGATGGAAGTTTCATATCTTTAATTTAACTCATGCCTTCATACAAGCCTTTCCCTTAGTAGCCGAATAGAGCTGTCAATAAAAGCAGAGAATAGTGAGCATGCACTAAAATTTAATATTTGCTGCATAGCTTTAATAAATGTGAATGGTGTGAAGCTAGTAGGATGCTGGCTGTCATCCTGTGCGTGTGTACCTAATTGTGATATTTGTCTTATTCGCAACTCGATTGGGTGATGTCCTTTGGCTATGCATCGCCATTTCAGTTTTACTCTCGAAGGTATTCTGTCTTTTCTGCTGCCAATCAACTCTTTCCGGAAAACCATTGACCCGAATTTTTTTCCCATTACTCAAATTTTCGCTCGTTATTTTTATAACAAATCTTTGGAGAGACAATTTAAAGTTGATTGTACTCAAAAAGTTCCAGTTATAGCGTGGAAAAACTGAGGCATTCTTAGTTTCTTACCTGGGTGACATACAGCCTGATAAGTTGCTTGAAGGTCTTTCCCTGAATCAATAAAACACCGAAACGGTGTTTGTAATGTTACGAATAAATGAGATATTAAAATTATAGATTCATGAAATGGTAGATTGGACTTGAAACTCACATTTCCGAGGCTGTAGTAATATTAAGCTCGGATTGACGCTTTTTCTTCAAGGAATCCATGATATCATCTTGGCTAAATTCGTAATGTCAACATATCATTACATAGCATGCATGTGCATATTGTTAGTATACAGTATGCATATATATTAACCTCAGCAAAGTTAAGTGAAGCTGTTCGCCTGAATGTTTGATGCGCTGCATAACGTCAGGTAGGTTGAGGTTGCTGATGCTGGTGCTGTTAACCGCAACCAATATGTCTCCCTGCATTACGTTTGCCTGTGCAGCTTTTCCACCGGGCGTTATCTACTCAAAAAAACACAACGTTTGCGAAAGAATACAAAAAATAAAACGCAAACCTGAATATCATAAGCCATGCGTCTTTTCTAACTTACTCTGGAAATCGTACATGGAATTCCCATAGAAGCTCCACCTGATAATCGAAAACCCCACGGTTGTCCACCGGCCATAGAAACTTCGTAAGGCATTTTAATTTGGGTAAGTGTAAATATAAACTAAATAAATAAAACTAAGAAAGGATACACAGATTTAGCCGTCTATATTAGGTTATAAGGATACTAAAAAAGTTAATACTATTAGAAGTATGCCAGCCCTGAAAACGCACTGAAGAAGTGAATAGCAGACATCTAATCTCAACTTAAGACTACTGCACAACAGAAGAAGGCAAAGGAGTTTTATGGCAAGCAATGTGATGATGAGCATCTGTTTTTCACATACGCTTGGTGTGATTTAGCTGTGAGCAGAGTAGGAAGATACTAAGTGGTGAGGGGTAGTTGCTGTGAGACTAGCAAAGTGACTAGTTCGCAGCTACCGTCTCTTTTGACGCCTGTTCGACAGTACTGGATCTGTCTTTAACTAATTTAAACTGCTAGGACTAACAAGGGCGATAAAGAGTGAACTGATAAACCTTCTCAAGTGAAGTGTGAACTGAACACGTAACGATATGACGATTTGAACACATAAAGGCATTGATAAAGGCAGTTTGTTCACTTTACAGCACAATTTATTATATTTTTTCAAAAAAACGATTTAAGGCATGAAATCGGGGCGCTATTGCATATTTCAGTGAGTCTTCTTAAAGCGTCTGGAATTTCAAATCACGAGTTAAAACGCAAAAAAACAGTTATCAAGCCAAAAATGCGTTATCTGCGTCTAGGGATTATGCTCATGTGCATTTCGAAAACAAAGACCGATAAAAGGTAAATTGCCTCTAGCAGGTCTTGTCTAAGCACTTCCAAGAGTTTTGGTTGTTGCCATAGTATACCTCCGTATACTTGCGTGCGTAGATAAAGTCAAACCGAAAGCAATAGCAACTGTATTAATTTTAATTCTGGTAACTTGAGGGTGTCCACGATTCCTTTGTCAACAATTACCTTTCGTAAGATCTTTTGTTGACTTCTATATTATATCCGGGATCGAAGTTCTTTTGTTGTCAAAGAGACTTCCATTTCTATAGCATTAGCTAAGCTTAATACAGCAGAAATATGTAAAATTGCTTCAATGTGTATCTGGTTTGCATACTGTAGCAGTTTGAAATTGTATGTTTTGAGATATACATAATTGATGAAGATTAGACCTATAACCTTGTAACTCTTCTAGTTTCTGGAGTTATTATTTTAGAAGCAGAATTACAGTGAATTCACCCTGTTCTATTAATCAGATATTAGGCTTTCCGATGAACGCTTCAAATAATGTATAGCCTCTGGTAATGTACAGCTGGAATTTTGTTGATAGGTGCGGCATACAATAGCTATAGTAGTTCTCATATCAGAAACAATATTGTCGTTGAAATAATCTTGGTACGGTCGCAGCGTAACACATTAAGATGTGAGCGGGGCGAAGTTTTGAACTGTAAACTTCTAAACTGTCCCAACATGGTTCAAGATCATATATTTATCGTCTTACAGGCAAACTTAACAAATTAAGTTCAGCATTCAGAATGTTGTCTTTACAAACGCTACTACAGTCCACAACAGAAAATGTATTTTATCTTGTGGACAATAACGTCGAGTATCCCACGCCAACAATGATCTTGCAAGATAAAATATCTCCGATACACACCGATCCGACTTCGAATCAGGAACACAGCGGAGAACCAACAGATACATTTAGAATAGGTAAGGAAAACCCTAAAGTGATATAATTACCCATTACAATTGAAAACCTGGATGAGGTAAAGTGAGGTCCAATATTCAATGTTATTATTCAAACGCTTGTTATCCTGAATAGGAGAGCTTCTCTTCGTTGTCTGTTTAGAGGCTTCTAAATTCTTCGAGTGTCACTCGTGTGCACCACAATGAAATGATAGCTTAACTTCATATCCTGGTTTTGGTTTTGTTCATTAGCACTTCAAAATTTTGAAATTTATATCAGATATTACCATCAACGGGGCTCATATTTTCAAGTGTCTTTCATGCAGGACTGTCCGTACGGCTACAATAGTAATACCCTGTCCTCCCTGGGTTAGATAAGGTTTTTGTTAACACCATCCTCAGTATTACTTGATAATAATCTATCATTGTTATTACCGTAACTTAAAAATTATTGATGATCGCTCGTGACCCTAACGAGATGCAACGCAATACATATTTTGGTTGCGAGTTGAGAACCACTAAATTAGCCACTTTCTCCGTTCAGAATCGATCGTCGAAATCGCTGTTGGGGGCTTACTTGCAGTTTGTCTCGTCGTTGTCTTGGCGTTCACTATCTATCGAAAATCGCGATTTGGAGTGGAGGGAAATCGCTGTTTCGATTTCAGCCACCCAGAAGAAAAGCAAAGCTGGATGAAAGTGGACCAAAACTACGAAACAATACAGTACAACGAAGAATCAGAAAAGAAGGCCAGCTCCTCCAGATTGTCACTATCCTTGAAACGTTTGTCATCTCTAACACTCACGATACAGAAAAACAAAAATCAGAAAATGCTGGATTCCAGGTTTGACTTATGTACACCCATTACATCGATTAGCTGACTGCAAAGTAAAAGTACAAAAAATAAGGTGAATGAGGATAATTTCAGGCAATTATTTTGATCTTGCCAACACACAGTATTCATTATGATGTGAAATTGAAGAGGGATTCGTTTAATCCAAGTGTCGCGTCGACAGTGACAGGAAAATTGATATCAAGAGGAATAATTATGAATATCGATAGCTGTCTAACAACTATTCAGCGGAAGTACCGATTCAGTTACTGATTAATTTTTTTCATTGTCAAAGTTTTATTACGACATAACTATGTGATAGCAAAGAGAGCGGTTGAAGGTTGGCTGTTTTATACAGTTCTGCTCCATCAAAGCGTTAAATTCATTCAAAAAATATGATGCAGTGATTCATTAGCGCAATCTAGACTCTAGAGCTTCATTAACTTCGTTTACGAAATCGATACTGTGACCTGGAGCTTATAACGTCATTCGACAGGTTTATCACACAGACTCACAAAATCTTGTTTTTAATGAAGCTCGCATGTTTATTTCCCAAAGGCGACGAAAAGCTGAGTAATTGCAAATTTAATCCGTAATCAACTTTCCTAAAATGCCAGTACGGGTCGCGGAGTATACCAAAGAGAACAGAAGAAGGATATGTCACACTGGCCTAGCCTACTCAAACAAGTCACCCGAACTGAAAAACGGCTTTGCATTTTTCATCAAATAGCTAGCAAGCTATATACCCATCAGTAATCTTAATGGCTTTTCGAATCGCAGTTTACTCAACCAAGAAAGGCTTTGAAAGTACAGCAGTCAGTGGTAGTCTATCCTAGCAGAACGCGTGATCTTTTCAGCTTATATTAGCAAGAGGAAGGAAAGGTCACGGGTCACGTGAGAAGATATTCTTTGGCAGAGCGTAAAATATCTTCGTATTATCGGGAACGCGAATTACTTCTTTAATTTCTCTCAAAGAAAACGTATCAGGTTTGTAAATATTAGAAATGATTGTCCCTATATCTTCTTAGGTATTTGACATATGAAGCTATTTCTTACCTAAATCATATTAGCTGACGTAGTAGACAAGTCTCAGTAGAATAAATTATCTCTAGCAACAATATATTCCGCATCTTATATTCAATTTACTCATCAATTATTAAGATAGTGGATTCGTAAACAGGAAATGACCAAGGAATAAACAGAAAATCGAGTTTTGAGGGACGGAATTAAATCCAGTTGCCGGAGCTTTTCTCCATGTTGGGGATTTATTTATTTTCTTGGTCACTATACAGCTCATTCAGTATCAAGATCGTTTAGAAACAAGCTGAGTGGAATTTTTCGCATTGGAGAGACAACCGTACAATGTATTTGCAAAAGAAATTACCTTTGTCGAATCGTACGTTTATTTACATTTCAAGATACCACGACTAAAGTTATTTACAAATAACGGCAGGAAATCAATACTAGCTTTCCACCATTCGAATACAGTGTTTCTACTTCATTTTGTGTGTGTATGCTAGTCCATTGCAGTAAATTTCTATAGCAAAGCCCATGTGTATATTAGAGGGACAAGCTGTTCAACTCAGTAACGTTATGATAATAGCATGAAAGTTCCACAGTATTTGGAATCAAGCAACACCCCTTTTATATTCATTCCAGGATAAAAGGATTGTCAGTAATCAGAATTTATTACGATCAGTTAGAACAGATAATCTAGTTCAACAGTTGTCCGTTATGTGTCAGATACGATTATACTTACATATTTCATGTCAACCTATATCTAAGGTATTCGCAGTTGGATATTTGTTTGCGCAGTGTGTCGTAAGATCATACATATAAATAGCTATAGTGGTGCGTTGAATAACCATACCTAGGGTATGTAACCTAAATCCCCACTGCATACACAATAGCGGTGCGTGAAGTACCAACAATCTATATAACATGTATGCGGGGTGAAAAGGCAAAACTTAGCGAGTATAAATGACAAGTGGTACTCCAAGCTGTCACGAAATTACAACCCTTCAATTTATTTTAGGGAAATCAACGATATTCTATCGTTTGTTGCTTTTGCTTTGGATTTGCTTGGCTAATCGCAGTATCGATCTGTTTGTGCCTATTAAAAAAACATTTTCGGCCTCGAAAGGTTATCACTCATCCTAGCCACGACAATGTACATCTCAGATTTGAGAGATTTGCAGGGAGCTTACAACGAAGAGAGGGCCAGAATATTGATTCACGCAGAATCTAATAAGACATTAGACTTCATAGAAATGCTGAACCAAATAAGAATTTTAGTCGTCAAAGGTCTACAGTGAATATAGTTCCACAGAATATCAGGCTTAGAGGTTATAGACGACATGTATTTGTAACAGCGAGGAATAGATATCACACAGAAGTTACGTAACAGAGCTAAGATCAAATGCATATTTTCTATTCTTACGGCAGCCCAGAAAATTCGGTTTATGTTTGCAAGTGTTGCTGATAACACCTAACGCCTATAGATCATAGCGTTGCATTATGTTGAGGAATAGCTTGAGAAAGTTATGGTCTGCACCCGAAGATGATCGTAAAGAAACGACCGGGTATGTAAATATTTGCTGAAGAACTATGTAATATGGTAGTACTGTGCAGAAATAGCTTGTTACACATTTCAAACCTAATTTCATTTGCCAAAAGAAACAGTAAACAAGCATTTAATTATCGATAACATCTACGTAATGAACATGGTTTCAAATGTGTTTACCACATGGTTGACTTCACAAGCGCGAGGTTCCCCATATTTTTAGATAGCGTTCAGCCACGTCGCATACCACAACGATGAAATGACTTCGGTTGGAAGTCTACCATGAAAAATGATACATTAGTTGGTTTGCGAAAAACTTCGCTCAACCGAATATGAAAGCATGCGTTCTAGCGTGAAGAAAAAAACTAGTTTTTCTCAATTCTTATGGACAGAAACAATCGGTACTTTCCGAATATATACGTTACCCAGACGACTTATATACACAGAAAAGAAAATACATGTTTTATCCTTACACTCATATCGGTGATTTTTGTGATTTTGATATACTTTACGCGTGTCGGGAAAATAAGTCATGGCTATGTCTCAATACTGTATCTGATTGAGAAGCATTTTACGACGTTACAATACCTTTTATGTAAATGCTATCGTTTGTTACTGGCCTGATAATAATGGATTGTAGCCGGACTGTACGACATACAGGGTAAACTAATGTTAGTTCAACGGAAAGGTCAGCTTCCATCAGACGTTCGTTGAAAATATCTAAAAGGTCAATTTTCCCGGAACCATTCTCCATTGGCGTGAAATAGGCTTTGTAGAAATAAGACAATTACTGTACTGAGAGAATAGCTGAAATGTCACCATGTCAATATCGCAATTGGTCCATGAACAACTACTGTAGGTTATATTTGGAAATTGAATTCTTAATTCAAGGATATTGATTTGCATTACAGATATCAAGTCGCAAACGCTAGAAATGGGTCGTCTTTGTCCCCTAGTCAAGAAAAACGTTCACAGTTCAGTCAATCCGTTCGCCGAGGAAGCATCCCATTTATGCTTCCTCCAACCACCTTCGGCAGGTCCCCGTCGAGCGACAACTCTATAGAAACCATACAACCAAGTGTTACGTCAATGCAGCTGAGTGATGTGGTCAATGGGAATAGCGCAGAGGGAATGAAATTTGCATTGGGTAAGATACGGAAAAATGTTTACAGCCATACTTCCGTAACCAAAATGGAGTCACAGATAAGATATCATCGAAACTAAAACCATGTGGGTTCACTCGTGTGTTCAAAACTCCATGTGTTCGTGTGTGCAAACTCCATTCCAACTAGTTTCTTTTCACATAAAATAATCCCCCATACTGTTACAATAACATAACCATGATAAAGGTAAGAAATTAACTTCCAAAAGACATTCACATGCTGCATTACCATTCTTAAACTAAAACGATTCCAAAATTTAGAGGACCTTTGTAGTAGCAGTAATTCCTATGAAGGACATGACGTCCTTGACAACAGAAGTGCGCCAAATTCTCCTGAAGCTAAAATCAAGTCTAGCGGACAATTTCGCAACAGCTTTATTGGACAAATACAGCCAGAATTATACAAGTAATGCTGTGATATGATTTTCAAAGCATCACACAATGACGTAACCCAGAGCCGAACTAAGTCTGTTTTGTATGTTTTCTTTGTTAGATATTCAATCCACGAAGAGCACGATCTTCCACCGAGTCAGTATGGAAGAATATGGTTTTCCCTTGTATATGACGGTGCAGTCGAAGCTCTTACTATTAAAGTAATTAAGGTAAGACTGATGGGCACTAATGACGAAGTACGGATTTTGATTAGTAAACAATCGTAAATATTATTGCCACAGATTCGACAGCTACCGGGACGCAGATCGAATATACCCCACGATAGTTTTGTTAAACTTTTTTTGCTCCCGGACGAAAGAATGTCACAGCAGACGAAAGTGAAAAGAAGAACGAACAATCCTGCCTTTAATGAAACCTTCGTTTTTCAGGTATATAACAGTTCAAACTAGTTGTAGTAGGTTTCACTTTCACAGGGAAAAACTTACCATCACCTTTCTTCAAGGTGTCGGAAAACTGCGTCAAGGACAGGACCTTACGGTTGTCTGTTTATGATGTCGACAAGAGAAAAGTTGCCAGGCATCTCTTGGGACATGCCCTGGTTACCCTGAGCGAGGTGGATCTCGTATCGCAAGCGGAAGACGTTATGTGGAGGGACTTGGATGAAAGAGCACATGTATGTTTTGCAAATGATCCTGAATATCACAGTAAAACCACTCAAGTGCAATAGAGTTCGATAACAAAAACATTGACAAAAACTTAATGTTTCCTCACTCTTTTAACAGCCTGGCGATTCTGGGGCTATTTTGGGAGAATTGAACATTTCCCTGTCTTATTTACCATCGATGAATCGACTAACAGTGGTTATCTTACGAGCCAGAAATTTGCGAGAAATCGATCTTGAAGCGACAGGTAAATAAATATAATAGACACCGGAAGTACGAACGCTTTTCGGTAAACAAAACCTACAGCAAGAATTTTTATCGAGTTGAAAGCTAATCAAACTTCTGAAACTTTTAACGAATCACGTAAAAACTTTAGTAACATTTTTTAACTGTGGGCAGGTGTATATGTCAAGGTGACGTTACGACAGGGCCATCAAGTGATTAAAACCAGAAAAACGGCCGTGACAAGAGGAGTATGTGATCCAAACTACAATCAATCGTTCTCATTCACGATTACCTCTAAAGACATTGAATCTTCCTGTCTTTCTTTGACAGGTAGGGACGTAAATAATTTTTACAGTTGTATTACAAGAGTAGGCTATTGACCAGATGCAAACAAGACACTGAAATGCCCGTTATAAGGTGGACGTAATAACAAACAAATCCCCGTTTGCTTAATTCTAATAAATCGTCGGTTGCTTGGCGATGCCGGAAACCACAACTCATTGAAAACAGATTATTGACTATTCTGACGCCAGCAAATTATTTCACAAGACTATTGTATTGATAAATTTGAACGTAGACATTCCTCGACACGGCTCAATCGGTAGTGAATGAATTCGTTGTTTTTCAGTGGTAACCCTTGGCTATCACACGGGATTCAGTCAATTCACATCTTCATTTAAAAACCTCGTGAGCAGAGGCAAGCCGACCAACGAACACAAATACGGAAGAGTGGTGATAGGTTCCTTCATGTTTTGTCGCGGAGAACAGCTTCTACATTGGCAGGAGATGTTGGCGCAGCCGAGGAAGGGAGTGATGAAATGGCACCCATTGTCCGAAGTATCTGGGCACGATTGATTACATACACAATTGCTATATAGGTAGTGACTAGAATTTGGTACGTAGTGGTCAGATAACGGCCAATGAACAGGAGACATTTTGTCTTCTAATATAGAGTGGCATTCAGGACTACGGTAGAGAACTACTCGACACCAGTTGTTGTGTAATACGTCTCTAGATTCAAGCTGGACCCAATGCTACCGTTTCTTCCGCTGTCAATAGAATCTTCTGATCCCTTAGTAGTTCTTGTTAAACCAATGACAGTTTCGTTTCGATCTACAGAGAAAATCACTTGAAGGTTACGTTGACATTCCAAAGCAGAATTGGGTCCTCTATCCGGCACTGCATCGACTTCCGGCTGCTCTGTGCCTGACATGGCTCCCACGCGACTGTCTAGCTGTATGCTCCAATTACAAAGAAAACCTTTAGCTCTTTTCACGTAAATCAGCATACGTTTTCTTATTTGTTGGTGAAATAAAGCATACAATACGGGATCGATTGCTACATTGGCGTGCCCCATCATTTGCAGATAACCAACCACACGAGGGTTGTAATCTGGTCGCTTGTAAAGTTGCAGGCACTGAATAACGAAATAGGGACCCCACAAGACTGCGAATAACGCAACCAGGACTACTAACAAGGTTACTAAGCGAACCCGTCTGTTATAAGAATGCTGGTCGTTGTTATTAAGCCGTTCTCCAACACTCCGTCTTTTCCACATACAGTATCCAATTCGCGAATACAGAAATATGAGAATCAGTAAGGGAATTATGTATAGTATAGCTAATAGAGCGTAACTGAAAGCCAGTGCCTGATCGTCTGACCAGGATTCTACACAAGCGCGTACTGATACATTGACTGATATAGCCAGTGGAACGACGGTATCACTGCCTTCAAACGTTTGCACATCCAGTACTATTGGTAAGGGAATCTGAGCGGAATATAACAAAGAAGTATTAACTCTTCGTCAATTACCGAGATCAAGAAAACACAGAGAAGCCATTAGAAACACTTTACCTGAAAGCATGCAGAAAACAGCCATACTAGTGCGATGCTTAATTTTATTCTGATACCAGTATTCAGAATCCTTCCTTGAAGAGGATATAGAATGGCTCTGTATCTTTCTGCAGCAATCAAGACCATCGTCAGAATGGAGCTCATTACGGCAGTACCTGCAATGGTAGGGGATAATCAAATTGACGGTCTTTTGAAAAATGTCGCTACAGTACAACTTTTCATACAAAATGTACCTTGGATTGGTGATATTAATTTGCAAAGAGCAATCCCCTGTTTGTAGCTGTAAGAAATATTGTGTAGAAATGTCCATGGTATTGTAACAGTTAAAAGTAAATCGCTGCAGGCTAAAGACACCAGTAGTATATTGACCACAGTTTGGAGTTCGCTTACAGTTGAAACAGTGAAGATAATAGCCAAATTACCGAAGAATCCCAAAGGGATAATAATGCAATACAACGCTAATAAACTGTAAGCATAAGCGTCCGTAATCCAGGTAAATACGAAGTACTGACAAGGACCAAGTGCCTCGACTATGGTTTCTTCTGCTTCTTCCACACTAACATTTAAGGCGTTTGCAGCCGTTGTTAGAAAGAGTGAAGTCAAGTTCCATTCACATTCTGGATAATTCCTTGCCATCCTCTGAAGTTTAGTGAAATTCCTCCGCGGTGATAACTGAACAGTGCTACGTACACCTGGGCCAGACAATTGTACTTATAACTTCTTCAAACAATTCCGGAATTATAGAATCACATTACAATATAACACATTTTTATCACATTGCGGTAGAAGATATGCTTGGAATTAGATTAATATTTGTCCCAAACAAGACTATAAAAGTAAGATACAGATAATGCTCTTTGCGATGATCAAAGTATGCTCTTCCTTTCCTCACAAAAGATTGCTGTCATACTCACTCATGTCTCGACCTATATGCACGTTATATCCAGGCCACAAAACGGAAATGCCGTTGTGCCTTCAATGTTTTCGGCTGCTTTCCTGATTTTTTTAACAGTCAACCGATGTTTGTCTTGTACATAGATACTAGTTAGATCAACCAAACACACAGTACTGAAAATAATTGAGATGATTTATGGAAGGCAATATATGTCATACGAGTAACTCCATTGCTTACCTAGTGACAGAAACGAATACGTGGGAGACGCTTCAATGCCATGGCACTTTGGAGAACACAACTACTAACAAAGAAAAATAACGGTAAATAGCTTTCCAGGTTATTCACTGCAAAAGGAGTAGTCGTATATATGGAACTTACTGTTTAGGATTGTTGATTGAGTTATTTCGCATCCAGTCTTAAGAATAGAAAACGGAAGATTTATTACCAAGAAAATAAATACTAAATCACTGACTCACCTGGAACGACAATTAACGAAAGGAAAGCACGTACTGGGCTAATAGTGTCCTGTCAATGTGGGATTTCTACAATACAATCAGTTATTATGCTTCTTGAAATTGGATATAGGAAATGTAGGTGGGTCGGTTGGAATTCAATTTATCTGCTTAATTTTTCTCGCTATTTTATTCGATACCCATGACGGGATCTTATTTGATCACACGTGGCAAAGTCGAAATGACTTCTTTCACTGTATTTAAATATTTATGGACTTTGTCACGTGTTGGTGGCGAATTTTATTACTGTAAGTGTGAATCTTTTCCCAGCCTAAATAAAAAATGGATGCACTCTATAGCGGCGACTTTTTTGACTACTGATATAAATACCGCTGTGCATAATGGTACAAGAACTTTTAAGTGCAGTGTTGTTTATACCGAGTTAAAATAATTGGAACACACCCCGATCCCAGATTCAACCAGTAACCCTGTTCCACATGAAACTTATTAAGTGATTTTCAACCCAACTTTCACGTGGAAATTATTTAATTCATTAAAAAAAAGAAATTTCAGAACTAGCATCATGCTAACATTAGATAAATTACGTACGCGAATGTACTGCCAAATCAGCAATTCGAGATTACCACTAGGAAATATTATTGCTGCATCAAAACACTTCAATTAAGGAGGCTTTTGTAAAGCCAGGTAAACATGCCAAAAAACATAGCTCAAGGAATAGTAGTTTGTACCCTAAAATGTTTAAGGTCATTTATGGGTGAGTGTAAGGTTTGCTGTATTACATGTGGTGTGATTTATTGATCGGATGTAACTTTTATAAGAAATATTATTTACATAAACAACAAGGCAACGAGGTTTTGGCCATGTGGTGAGTCCTACAGTTTATCTTTCGTCCAACTGTTGCTGTACTGCAGCCGGAAAAAAATATCTGCATCATCATGGAAGTGCATAGACTGAAAACTTATGAATTAGCACTTTGGAAATCAATGGAAAAATCACTACCAGAAATAATTTTCTCAATTCAAGAGACTACAGAAATGGCTTAGGTAAATCACTGATTCACTGTCAACATACAAAAGTGACTTATCTTGTTGAGCAAGCGACAATATTCAATGTAGTTGCTTCGAGTGACCTAATCAGTACTTCAGTACACAGATAAAATACGTGCAAACGATATGACGGAATGAAATAGTAGGGCATTTCTGCATATATGCCCGAACGGAATAAGTTCTCTCTTCTAGAAGCTTAGAAAAGATTTGATAATACTATAATTTCTTTTGCATTGAATCTATTGAAAGATTGTAGGAACTCCTAGGATTAGATCTCATTTGTATAAAAAGTAAATTACTTAAATTACTACACACAGTAGGTCAGTTTCTGATAACAGCGGTATCTAAGGTTAATAAGTTTGAAATACAAATTACAATTGGGACATGAAAGGACCTTGAATTTCATTCTTAAAATATTGGTAACCGTTGTTTGTTGATGATAGTGAGCAAGTGAGCTATAATTTTGCATATATGGCAAGATCTAAGTAACATGTATTGTTTGTCTATAATAAAAAAAATCTTGAACTTTTTATCATTATTAGTTGGCGTATCATTAGGTTCTCTTCGTTACTAATATTAACTTAGTCCATTTAGGAAGAATAATCAGAAAAACACATACGTCATATCATAAATAGCTGAATAAGTCAGTTATCTATGATCACTACAAATTGAACCGTTCTGATTTGTGGCTCAACCAGACAGCATAACACTTACCGATCTTAAATTGAAGGAACTCGAAATGAAGAAGGCAGTAATGCCATGAACAACAGTAGCTATATGATGTCTACTAAAGTCAAAACATATCCCCATAATTGTAAAAAATAATGACAATGAATGCATGATATTGATAAACGTGATAGTGAAGAAATGCCATTTCATAATCCCGGTAAATATAACCGAGACATCTATAGCAATAACGAATCACTAGTAAGGATGCTTCACAAATGTCTAATAAAGATCCATAAAACAAGTAAAACAAATTACCAAATCACTTTAGACTACATACTTTGCTGGATACTGTTGCAAACCCTTATTGATTAAGATCTGGGTTGCATGCTGTTACGTTTTCTTAGATTGTGTGAGCTTGCGTTGACCATGCCCTCAGTGAAGTCGTTCACTTCAATCGTTTTCCTCAATTCCTCGTCTAGTTTATCAACCGCTTTGTCAGAGGTACTGGATTGTGTAGCATCAATCTGAGAGAATTGTAACATGTTATATGCCTTTTTTTATATATAAATAACCAAGGCTTGGAAGATATTAAAGAGAAAAAGGTTGAAGGAATAATTGGAATCTGGATGATCGAAGAATTTTCACACTATATGAAAAAAATACGAACCCACCTTTTTATCATTTGCACTAGGTTTCAAGTAGGTGTTGAGAAAGAAATGGCAAAACAACACAAGGTACGAGCCATACATGAGAACACCGTACAGAACATGTCTTTTATCCTTGCAGTGATTGTGAAT
This sequence comes from Halocynthia roretzi, assembly GCA_013436055.1. Taxonomy (NCBI): domain Eukaryota; kingdom Metazoa; phylum Chordata; class Ascidiacea; order Stolidobranchia; family Pyuridae; genus Halocynthia; species Halocynthia roretzi. The sequence continues at coordinate 128,442 of QRAM01000213.1, read as the reverse complement.
CATCAAGAATGTCATGCAGCCAATAACCATTTGCAAAATCTGAAATGAACCAGTCAATACTGTAGATACTTGAGAATCAGACATATTTCAAAAGGAACTTGCAAGTTTTTAAAAAGAATACTATATTTCCTCTTTAGCGAAGAAAATTGACTAATGTCTAGAATACTGTGACATAATAACTGTTGAAATAAGATAAGAAAATTATGTTGTCGTGTAGTAGAGGAACCACTATCAGCCATCTTAAAACATACCAATCCTGATTTTTGCTCGAATCATATTTGAGTCCTGGGGTTTCCGTCTCAAATTTGACCTTATCTAATATTAAAGATTGACCTATACTCAAGCATTTACAATAGTCAGAATTCAGGACATGAGGTTAAGCATTAGGAATTATGTCATCAAGAAAGCCATACCTGCATGGACGTCACTATCATGGCAATAAAGCGGGGAACTCGAAACCGCGCTGCACGCAGGGTGTAGTATGAGTACATCATACCGTGCACCACAAAGTTCATAGTCATAAAGATAGCACCACCTGGATTCAAACAAACCATCAATAATTAATTTAACGAGGCAAGCTAATCCAGTGGCTTTCAGATTTTCACTAATACATTGAGGAATTACAACTATCAATAGTTAATGCCAATCGATTCTGGACTGTATACCTTGTAGAACACAATCGATGGCTTCATTTTAGAATGATTCAGTGAAATGAAATAATAGGTATTGATGTCTAAAATGCAACTGAATCATGTGTTTGTGTCAAATGATATTAGGTATGGTTAAAAAAAAATGGAAATATTTAACTACTGAAAAGCGTTATTCTGTGTTATACTGGAGAGAACCAATCATACAATTAATAGGATGTTTGCTGGAAATTATAAGTGAATACACTGTCGGCTTTTGAATTTTGAACGGACCAATGATATATAGTTCAAACACAAAGGAGACAAAAATTAGTTCCAAATTGTGAACTATGCTGTGTTCGGAACACATTATGTAAACCAACTTGTTGTGATAAATCGGCAAAAGGTCGACATATACAAAGTTATCCGGGCCATGAAACTAGTATACACTTCAGTGTTATACTGAGAATACTATGTCATATGTATAATTTTTAACAAATATTCAACCTGAACGCTGTCCTTCATAGCAGTACCAGGTGAAAAGCAACACAGTGATGTGATGATACCAGTGAAGAAAAATGAGCTTCTGCTTCCTAAGAACTATGAACACGGTGTCCACTGTCAAAGAAAATTTTTTATCAAAGACAGTACATTACCATTTTGTAGTTATAAATCTTATCGTATTTATTCTTGCACTGTTATTTATAAAGTCCATATTTACAGAAAATTGCGAAATTCACCTTACACAACAAATGAATATATATTTGCTCAAGTCGATAAACTTTGCCTTTGTTTACCTTTGGGCAAAGATTAATCAAACAGTGATCTGATGATATGGCAATTTCAAAAAAAGTCCATGTCATTGACTTAAGGAGATTGGTAATACTGAGGATTTCAACAAAGGCATACCTAATTCCGGGGCCTTGCTAAGACTGAATGCCATTCCCCAAAAACGACTAACAGGTCCAACATAGAATGTATTCCCACAAATGGTTTCTTTGATACCACCCTTGTTATAGAGTTTAATGAGCGGTATAACGGTTCTGATTGAGCCAATGATACTAAAAATTGCTAGGAACAATGACCAACATAGAAGCGGACGTCGAAGATCAAACCTGCCAAAAAAACACAATCAAAAATTGCTTATGTCAGTTAGGAATTAGGGATTCCATCAAGTTCTAATTCCATTCAAGATTTCCTCAATTCAAAAAGAATTTAACATAAGGAACGGATAAATGTAGTACAAGTGATGAGTCATTGAAGCATTCATGCTTTTTAAATCCACTGTAGTGGTTTGACAGATTATAAATACTGACTATAATCATGACAATTAAAAACTGTGAAGTTTGTTTCAATGGAGGGTTTGTTGTAATCTGGAAATGGTAAATTGACATGCAACTTATCATTAAGGAACAAAAATATGAATGGATATATTCATCTGAAGTTAAATAGAAAGAAATATCAGAGTCTAAGCAAGAAATAGAATGCACATACTTTGGACGGCTTTCCATGTAGTACTGGCCAACGAATATAATTATTACATATAAAGTGCAAAGGTAAGAAGGCAAAGATGAATTTTCCTTGAACCAGTTGAAAACCTTATCCTCATTGAAAGATTTCTCCAAATTCCATTCTTCTGCGCTTGTAAGTGCTTTAGGAGAAGAGAGGATAATAATTTTTTATAGCAATGGTTGAAATACAATAGCTATTATCTAAAATTCTGCAATACCTCTGTTGTGGTAGCCAATCACGTAAGCCCAATTTTCTGTGTCCATTTTTCAAGTTTGTTAATAACGTACAATAATATTGAAACGTTCGTTCACTCTAATACCTTGTAATATAAAAATAGTCAACAATAGTGATGTTTAATGAGCTAGTTACTTCGACTTATTCAATCTTTTATCAATTTTTTTCTCAACACCAATAAGCACCTGTACAGTAAAATCATTGGACCATTACCACGATCCGAATTTTGGCTTGTATGGATAACAGTTACTTATTTTTCAGTCCTGCATAATAATAGACATTTATATTGAATTATACATCCATCATCACCAATCATTATCTATTCTAAACCCAAATGACTAGGGATACATACGCTCGCCGTGAAGCCACCCTGGGATGGAAGAGATATTCTATTCTACTATTGTCCTGATACTAAAGATACCATAAGTTGCCCTATCTTAACGTGAAAATCTGCAGAATGAAAGCTTAAGCATTATAAAATTCGTATTTACGTAGCCTGAGGAGAGCGTTAATACACAGGTTAACGCCTCACTTCGATTTAACCCTGGCAACAAGCCCGGCGTCGGCCTGATTGGTCGAATCTCGATGATTTATTACGTCATAATTTTTTCTAAAATACCCTGCAGTAGAACCTCACACTACGAGTGACCCTTTGTACGAGATATGTACTTTATTACATGTATACATGTATTGCTATTTTATTTTTAACTGCACGTTTTCTGTTTAAAAATCCCTCAAAAAAATGGCATTTTGTGTGGTTTTTGGAGGCTGGAACGGATTAATTAGTTTTCCATTAATTTCAATTGCAAAAATCGCTTTGTAATACGAGCTCGGTCTGGAAACGAATTAAACTCGTACTACGTGGTTATGTTGTATATCCATAGACACTCTAACAGTGCCTATGGTATATCGACCCATCGGCCTACAGAGGTGCAAAACATTGTATGTTGTATGCATAGTAAATCAGTCGTTGCGTTACAACGACCTAGTAGTAAAGTGAATTGGTCGGCAAACGATCTTTTCATTTAAGGACTAGTAGCCGCTCCTATCAAAAGTATTCTGAAATAACAGGCACTGCGGCAATTCAGGCCAGAATATTACTGCTGAAGATCGCCTTGCTGACAGTAGTTAATATCTTTTAATTCATGCATGGTCGGATCATAGATAGGATGGAAATGCACAAGACGACTGCGGGTCATATAACTTCGCAGGTTGATTAAATCAATTCGTTGATATTAATTTTGTTCTGCTTCTTGCGGCTCTCGATCATTACTGGTTTGTTGTATATGGCTCTTGCATGAAAAATTTCGGTGACCCCTGCTATAATAGAAACACTGTCTAACAATCGCAAGTGTGAGGAACGGTCGCAGTTGGCAGTCGTGATATTCAAAATTAATCGTCGTGGGTACTTCAACGTTATACAGTGTAAAAGGGATTTATCGGGTGGGTGACGAATGTCTCTGGGAATCTGATCAAGGTTTTGACTTTTCTATGTACTGTGCTTTTATGGACCATGAACATTATATCTAGTTTGTGTAAACATATACATACATATAATACATTTGACGTGATGATGGTGATGCCTGGGGCATCAGTGATATTTTAAACCTCGTCAATGACTTTTAGCGTTGCCACGGCTTGCCTAACCTCCCATTTCCGCCCTATACTTAATATTAAAATATTAAATAAGACATTTATGTGAACCTAGAGATGTTATCAAAGAAATAAGTTTGCTATTCTTATACACTGCGAAATTACTGTATTTTTGTTTGTTTTTCGTTCGTTCATAGCACATCAAATTAAACGCAATTTAAGGATTTTAATTCTCCCTAAATGCTGAATTTATTTTTTTTATTGCAGATCCGCGCAAACGGAACAGTAACACGATATTGTCTTTGCATTATTTATATATTGACAACAAGTACATGATATGTCAGGAGCAGTGCCATGCTGTGTTAATGTTGCTATGTAAAAAAATATTGACTACCTTACATATATTTAGCGTAGGAATCAGACCGTTTTTAGAAAACTAAAGATCTTATGGTTGATAGATATTTGCTATAAATTTACTTCCAATTCATTCTGATACAGTACAGTGTGGAGGAAACGAGGGAGTGGAATTTAAATAATGATCGCCCTTATCATTTCATATATGAATAATTATTGGTCTAAGCTTGAGGTTTCATCGCGTTCAACGCACAAAAACTCATTAATATATTCTCATTGTTTGCATGATGCAAACGTCATCCAACGAATACTGACTGTATAGTTATTATAAATTTCCAACGAGGCTGTAGTCGTGAAGTGAGCAGTTGCATATAGAGTAATATTGTAAGATTATGATACTCCAATAAGGAAGTTGTTTAGTAAACAGCGTAGATAATAGGAAATTAGTTGCTTAGCAGTTGGGTAGGTTGCGGGATTTTAGATTCTACCTTAAATCGGCGGAACGAATAGCAAATTCTACTTTGATAAATAAAATACGTTGTGTACTGAATATATCGAGTCTTTGAGTACGAATTTCTGCTTTTCAGAGAAGCATATCCATATTGTCATAGAACGAGAAGGACTACTGCATTAGTTTATATAAATCATATCAACAGGTGTAAGGTGTTAGATGTGAATAAACAGATAACACAATACAGACAGCATATAGCCTTCCCTTTTAGAACAATATAGCGTATAGAATAATCCAACTCCGCCAACATAAAATACTGGACATATGGCACGTATAAATATTTTAGGATTTTATATCTGAGACTGATGGAAAACGCCTATTTAGGAAATTTATGGAATTAAAGATGATCATATCAGTTTTGACTGAAACAAATCGTTTTAAGTGAATTTCTTCTTGGGGACTTGACGTCTGTTTTGACAATCCGTCAGGTCAGTTTCTCTATCAAAGATCAAAGTTATTGAATCAGATAATGTTGATAGTATCAGGTGTTTTGCTGCACGTCGTAGGTTCTAGTTTATCAACACACTGGTTTATTTTTATTATACTACTTTTTCTGTTACATGTAATTAATTTTTACAGGTAATAAAGTCAACGTACAGCCTGCAAGAATGTACAGTACAGAATTTACAATCCTCAGAATTCGTATCGTAAACTATTCTGCAACAGTTTAAATATGATTAAATTCACTAGAAATCAGAGTACTGATTTATGTGATAAACTTTACTTGTTTATAGCGAAAAGAAAAAACTGTCAAACCTATGTGAGCAGCATGTGTAATTGAGCTTTTTGCAGTAATCCATTGAAAAACATTAATGATGTACATAAATGACATTACATCAGTTTAGCTGCGTATTGGATAATTGTTCTACTAAGTTAACTAAGTAGATTCCAAGAGGTTATGGCACACGAGTGTAAAAATCATACTGTTAGATTAGTTAGAGTATAATTCAAAATTCTGCTTGAAAAGAAATGCTATCAAAAAACCAATGAAGAGTAATGGAGAAATGAACTCTTATCGAATCTTTTTGATATATTTCTTATACCCTTTTCATACAGTCAACAATGTTGTATAATACTACCTTGGCTAACTGTAACCGTACCTCAAATATGACTGACGATTTATTCTACTGCAAACCAATCCAAAGGTTGAGCTTTCTGGGCGCTGCCTGCGTACCTATGGTGGATATGATAATGAATATGGTTTTATTAGTTATTGTACTGAAAAAAAGGAAGAAATTGATGCGAACTAACTACGTTTACTATTGTGTGTCAAGCTCCTTGCTAGCAAACTTCCTCGTAGGATTTTTCATGGAGTACACTCTGCTGGAACAATACTTCTTCATCGAAGGTAGATCGGTGGTTAACGTCCCACTAAATGACGAAGAAATGATCCGGAATACTTTGAATTCGTCTTCAGCACCATTCTATTTCTATGATCACCGTAAAAATCCACTTAGTTTGTTCCTCGGGATGTGGTGGGCGTTCAGGAAATCTTTGATGGTGTCCCTGTTCGCCATTCAGTGCGCCAATATCGGAGCTCTTATCTACCTTTTACGGGACAGTGTCGAAATAACATCACGGGCCAGAAAATATCGGAAAAACGGCCGCGAGAAAGATATTGTCAGTGCTAAACAGAAAAAGAAACGTGTTTTGTATTTTTTGGTTTGTAGCTGGGTATTACCGCTTATAGTTGGCTGCTTACCGGTCACTTTTGCAGGATGGAATTGTGTTTACGAATGTAGATGTCCACCAGGAGATTATGGAAAAGTAATAATACTAAGAAATACTATTAATATGAAGCGATAGCAATTTGTTCATATACGTTAATTTTGTATTTCCAGACTTTCTGTCCGAGGGAAAAGGGCTGTCATAGAATCTGGGATCCCATGACTGTGTCTTTCATTCTTCTAGCAGCTTCTCTGTGGTTTGCTGAAGTGGTCGGTTTAGTCATCCTACTTATTCTGTCAATCCGAAGAGAAAGACGAGCCTTCATGTCGGTTTTAAACCCGCTAGGGGCTTCATCCCGTTCAAGTACCAGGGGTGACGAGAAAAACACGACCTATTTGCCGAGCATGAGCTACGATGCCGCCGCACAAGAAGGAGAAGCGCAGAACTCCCATTCCGATCATGACGCTAAACGAATGGATTTAATATTTAGTCCAGTTACTCAAAATGACCTTGTAGAAAACACCATGCCTGTATCAACACTGCAGAACGGCGATCAAGGCAAACGAGAAAAACATTTCTTTAAGTTTCGTAACAATTCTGTAAATGCATCGCGTGTCAATACAAACAGAGAACAGGGCATACCGAATAAAAGATTCGTACCTCCTCTGAGCGCCAGTTTGAAATTTCTTATATATTTGACAGGCCTTTTCATTGTTTCGACATCGCCTATAATGACTGTCGCCGTGGTTGATGCTCTATCAAAGGAATATTTGCTATTCGGAAGCATCAATTTATTTGTTGGAGCCATGAATTTTCTCTACTGCTCTGTAAGTCCGTTCATGCTGGTCTATTACATGCCTGATCTGAAGTTAATGGTTGCGTCCATGCTAGCTCGCTAGCAAGAGAACGAAGTTTCCAACTTTTGAAGAAAACCATTAGTTTCTGAAATCGATCTTTAGAGATTAACCAGCAAAATACTATATTGGACGACCTAATGAGCAAAAACAGTTCAGTGAAGGAACAATTTCTAAAGGAATGGTCAGACCAGTGGAGAAACCTAATAATAATATCCTGTTGTTAATTGTACGGTGGTGATGTGAACACTACATTTTCGAACAATACGGGATCTTGAATGCCCAACTATGGCTAAAAAAGGCCCGGAAGATATTATAAAGAGAAATTATGGATGAATGTTTACACTGTACATTGCGAATAAAACTTATTTTATAAATTGTAAGCACCGCGAATTAGTGATTTTCGAGCGATCAGGGAGCAACAATTTCTCATCCTATGTGAATCAGACTTAAGAATAAAATACCTACCAGGTAAACCAATCCACCCAATTGGAAATTACGGCCACAAAAAATTTCTATTCTTACTGACCATGCGGGTCTGGAGGCTGAGCCTAAGAAAGTGCAGTGACAGCTAGGATTACTGTTGCGATAGGTTTAATAGGGATGGGAATTCTTGATCAATATGTTGAATTGGTTTGTCAGGTGCAGAAAAGGTTAATCAAAAGATTAATCCAAATACAAGAAAGCTAACTCAAAGGATGTATGATTCAATAAAATAGGGTTGGGACCTTGTTAACTTTGGTTTGGGATACAGAAAGATAAGGGAGTATATGAAAAATAGGCTTATGTTAGCGAGATTTATCGTTTATCTGATCAATTGTACAGTTCAGAAAATTTAAACTGTCATCAACCCTCCCTCCAGGTAACCTCTACTTCATCAGTACGAAATCGTTGGCTGCAGATCGATTGGCTGAGCGGAGTGATGTTCTGCTTGGGCTCTGAACGAAACATTTCCCACCCTGCTTGTGCGATCATGGCGCCATTGTCGATGCAAAATCTCATGTCTGTGGCATAAAGTTTAGCTCCTCTTTCTTCGGCCATAGTTTTCATCATCTCCTGAATGGGAAATTTCAACATGTAGTGTGTCACTACTGCTATATCTTGAGGAACGAAGGGCAAATTAAGCTTTCTATCATTCAGCAAAAACTTATATTGATAAGACTGCTGGTTGGCTAAGAGTGCTGCTAGTAATGCATAGATACTGCAAACCATATATCATTTTGAAGCAGTGTTAATATTTATGAAACCTTAATTACAATATATGTATATAAACACATAAAGTGACTTCCCTCCTCGAAGTAGATATTTCCCTCATTGCTAGGATTGGATTAACCGTTAATAGTTATCAAACCATGATATATAATATTGTATGTCATGATGTTGTTGAGCTGTATTTCCACTTCCACTTCCACTGCTGGTAATATCATGGGTATAGACAGGGGAGAGGATTAAAGCAGATTCCATTTGGCTATTGGCTTATGGAATTGTGTGCTATTGATTCACCCATGCGAATAGCTATTTGGTAAATTATCGTTAATTACCTGTAATCTTAGGTTACATCCAACACCTCCAACAATAAGAACTTCCTGAGAACAACAATGTGCCATTGCACGTTCTGTAATTTCAATTAACATTGCAAAGACAGTTTCCTGTAGAGAAAAGCACAAGTCTTCAGCAGTACATTCGCCACTTGATATTTGTTTCAGTGCAATTTCTTCTATGTGAGAAAGTATACCTAGAACAGAGGAAAGAGTATGTGATTCATTGTTTTATAGAAGATACATTTATCCATGATTGGTAATACCAGAAAAAGATACATCCATCCCTTTGACAGTGTATGGCAATGCGATATATTTTGTCCCGTTTTTAGCCAGTTGTTCAATATTGAACCCAGGACTAGGATCATTGGAAATCTTCAAAATACGAGCAAATCTATCTAGGCAATTGCCGACCGCTATATCTATGGTTTCTCCGAAGATTCGATACCTCCTGTCAGAATATGCAATGACCTTGAAAAAAGCAGGTATTGTGACTAATGATAAAAAAAGATACTTCACAATGGAGATGAGTATATGACCCACAAGCTAATAAGGTGTAAACAAGGGTATTGAAAATTACGAAGACGACTCACTTGGGTGTTGCCACCACTAACATACAAGATGGTTGGGTTTTTTGCTTGGGTTATCAGGCGACCCATCTCTATGTGCCCTACACAGTGATTTACACCTATCAATGGCTTTTTCCAAAGCTGTGATACAGTACGGGCTACTATTGCTACAGAGAGCAGAGGTGCTGCCATTCCTGGTCCTTTTGTGTAGCAAATACAGTCAATATCTTCAGGACAAACCTTTGCGTCATCAAGCGCTTCCCTTGAAAAAATAACTAATAACTTAACAGTAAGATGGGCACCATCAGACTTAAGAGCATGATAAGTACCTCAGAACCTCAAGTATGCATTCCCGATGGTGCTTGGCCGTCTCCCGTGGTAAAAATCCTTCCCCCGGCGGTGTAATATAAGTCCTTCTAGGATTCGACAGTACTTTACCATCTCTTATTATTCCTATCCCCAACTTGTTGGCACTTCCTTCAAGACCAATAGCAGTGATCGGCATTGTGTCCTCTTACTACTAAGATTATGTTTGCACAGTGTTATATTTCATTATAAATCTTGATATCAGAATAACAAAAAAAAAGTTAAAGAAATAACATTTATTACAGAAAAGAAAATTTCAAAGATATGATCAGTCAACCAGTAATTGCCAAGATTATTCTTCTGTTACAAATATGATTGTGAGGGGAGTATGAAACATTTCTCTTTATGCATGAGCATATTTACAAAGGTATCACTCTAGAGTCTAGATTCACAACATACTATGAAAAAAGGCTGTTTTACGAACATATTGCTGCCATTGCGGTGATGTATATTCATTGCAATGCATTCTTTTGTCGAACAACTACGAACTGTGGATACTCGAGAATAGTTTTTCCAATCAAATTGTCTTTTAAGGTCAGTTCAGGGTCAAGTTTGTGATATTTGTCATTGTTTGAAGGAGCATCAAGTGCTTTGATGTATATCTGTGCACTGGCATCTTTCAAATAGTCCTTTACTTTTGGATGGATTGACATCTCATCAGAAAGACAATTTTTAAGAGCATCTGCCAGTTTGGTAGTATCGGGAACTCTCTTATTATGAATACATATATCTAACTCTTGAAATACCCATTCGACATGCCAAAGAAAACATTGCGAGCTAAACTTGTAAAAGGTGCTGTTAATCTTTCGTCGAGTGAAACTTACAGGCAGAAATTTCAAATTCACTTCCATTCTTCTGGCTTTGTTCTTCTGGATTTTCATTGATTTAATCATTTTGCGCTCCGGCTCTTGAGCCATGCGAGAACGCTCTGAATTGTCACAGGCCCTGGAAATTTCCTCGAGCATCCTGTAATCACTCAACATGTGATTTTCGTTAAAATCCTTGATTGCTACGAACGCTGTTTTACAGCGTACACCGTTGCAATTCCCCGATACCCTGTGCTGTTTCACACAGGGTAAGCTACATGTGCGACACAGGCATTTCGGGCATTTATATTTGCTTTCATCAGAGTTGCAAATTTCACATAGTACTATTCCATTCGCCTGAATGGCAAAGTTGTTGTTATCATTCTTCTCCTGATTAGGTTGACTAATCTCTGTGTGACTGTCTGCCATAGCTTATTCACTTAAAGCAAATACTGAACCACTATCGCACTCTTCCACATATTCATCACGCTGTATTTAGCACGCTGTTCCCTACAAATAATTTTGCATGACCGCGGGATGGCGCTATTATTTGTCTCTTAATGATCATTTTCGCTACAGGGATCAGTTGCTTAGCAACGCAAGGATATGTGTTGAGGTAAAAAAACTAATTGTTAGGCATTCCTGCATAAATTAAATGAAGAGATTTATCCAGTTAAAACTGTTTCATTCAGACCTGCTTTATACAATGTTTTGCATTTAATAACAAACTATGTCTCAAAGTCAATCTGCGGTATCCAGAGTTCAATCAATACTGTCAACATGGGACAATGGATCAGCAATAACACGAAACGAAATGCTCCTGAAGTTTGTAGAAAACAATAAGGTACATGATATAATGTTGCGTTCCGTATATTATGCAATAAATAGTAGTTTAAATTTCGTATTGTACGGGTGAGTAATTACCGTTGCGAAATATGTTTTTTTTAAATACAATGAAAACCACAGAGAACAACTTCATGGTTGATAGTAGAACCGTTTTTATCTGACTCTTTCATGTAGCCTGAACATCCCTGTTCTGTAGTAAAATTGCTCTAATTCCAGGGTAAAACAGCTCCCGAACTTGATCAAGAATTTGGTCTTGCCTCTAGCCTATTTCTATCAAGAATTTCTGCCTGGTTAAGACTGACATATCTCATTGGCACATGCGTCCACGAGCAATTGAAAGCGCTGCATTTATTTCTCTCATCAACTAGCGGGTATGGTAACTGTTTAGTTTATTGCAGAAAAATTTCTTAGCACAATAACCTTTTACTGAAGGCATGAGTTCATGGAAGAATTCATTGAAGTCGGGGGAATTTTAACACTCCTTGAAATCATCAGCCTTAAGCAGTCGAAAGAGCTGGACAAATCAGAAGCGCTTAAATTGCTCTGTGTTGTGGCAAGCGCTGGAAGGCATCATAAAGAGATTATATGCGAGAGCTATGGTATGTTCTGTTTTTAATTCCTATGTTGTAAGTTTTTTGCTTTCAACTGATGTTTGATGCAGGTATTCGAGCAGTTGCTGAATGTTTAGCTCGAGCAAAATCAGAAGGCACACAAGATCAAGCAAGAATATCACTGCAGGTCTTACTACTAAAGTTGTCGAGTATTGCTTGTATTTATTAAGCAATATTGTTGTGATAGATACTGGCACAAGGTAATCCCAAGTACGAGATGCAAGTTTACAAAGGTCTTATAGCTCTTCTTCCATCAACTTCACCAAAGGCTCAACAGATGGCTTTACAAAACCTCAGGTTTTACTATTAGTGGAAGAAAGTATTATGTGAATTATGTGTGTGACACCATATTAAAACAATTTTTTCAAAGAATCGTACAACCAATAGTCAAAACAGCTAATCCAAGTTTGGTTGAACCCCTGATCAATCTCTTGTCCACAATACACTTAGAAGTGCAGTATGAAGGTAATTGTTGCAATGAAATTGTTTTGGTGTTTTGTTCACATAACAAATTAAACTGCCCTCCATAGCTTGATCTTAGAACTTTCTCACTTGAATATGTAGTAATATTCTGGTATCTATTTTTAAGCAATTGAATTCATAAGAGAGTTAACTGCATATGAAATCCGTGATCAGATTTTGGAAGGCTTGGTCAGATCTCTCAGACCAACTAGAGAAGAAATCATGAGCAAGAACAAGGCATTGGAAGGTTCCTAACATAATTTAATTACTTGGATATTAGGAGTGTGCAGTAATTACCAAATTCACTACAGTGTTCCTAAATCATCTGTTGTTGCAGGAGCCATGGAAACAGCACCTGAATTTAAGGTCCCTTTGCCCGCTTTTGTGAAGCAAGCCGCTTCTGGTAAGACAATTGGAATTTTGTGTCGGGATTCATCAAACATCGCCGAAAAGTTTTTAAAAATCAGAGTCATACATCAGCTACTTTATGCAATGGGAAATGTAGATTATGCTGATAGCCAGCGTCAAGCTTCATTGTCACTGGAAGTACGTATATATGTAGCATGCAGGTTTATGAATGTGTGTAGGAAAATTACTCAATACCTTTTTGAATTTTTAGTATCTGGTTCGATTGTTTCCTTTTGTTAATGATTCTGTGAAACATGCAATGGGAGAACAACTCTATGAATCATTCATGGTGAGAAGAATAGTTGTTGTTTAATGATCGAGTAGCATATTTGTTATAGTTAAAAATATTATTTATATTATTATCCATACTTTACTGCACTAATAACTTACATTTATTCAGACCAATCCTGAAAACCTCTACATGAAATTAGATGCAATTCAAGCAGATGTTTTGGTTTCAAATAAAGTTAATATACCTGCTTCAACGTCGTGATAGGTCACGACATCAAAATATAGAACTCAAAATATCTTCTATATATTCTAGAGAGTTTTCTTTGTGTGTCCGACTTCTCCCAGACCCCTAAACCGATTTCAACAAAATTATTTGGTAGGAAGATTCAGGCTGCTCTGTTGTATGTCGTGGTGGAGTCAGCAGGGACGGACTGGCTATAAGGGCAATGCTCAGTCAACTAGTCTATAGATCAGTGGTTTTTAACCTTTCCTGGGTCACGTACCCCTAATAGCTACGGAAAGCTTATTAGAAACATGCATAAAGACACATATACGAAACTTTTTGCATACAATAGACATTATTAAATTTAAACAACAAGAAACTAATAGTGTATAAAAGTTCATTTCAACTAGGCTCTTTTATATAAGATGAAATTTCGGATTTTTTTAAAACTTCAGTCCAAAGTTTGAATTTTGAGCTACGTATATCTTCCTCATTGATTATCCGAAATTTATTTCTACAGTAATTGCTTCTCTATCATAGTCTCTACCATATTAAGACTGTGATGATATAACTAGCTATTTGTATTGGAATATAACCGGAGGGCCTCGTAGTCGTTAGACAAGAATAGTCATAGAAACTCTTTGTACTCTTTGTATTGGAACTGGTCTAAATAAAATTGGAGTAGCACTCATACCTGAATAACCAGTAGTCGTCCGTTGTTTCCATTTCAAGCGTGTTTTCAAAGCATTGCTTGAGCCACTGTGCACAATCGTACAGTCGTGGCACCCGCCAGACGAATTTGTAAAGAGGATGGGATTTCAAGTGGATCGTTTTTCCGGTATCGCACGGTTTCTAAATTCCATCCATGACGTGGCGACAGCGTTCTGATATATTAGTGAACTGATTAGCAGTTATCCAATTTATTATTTGTGATGAAAGCAAGCTTTGTTATTACTACGAAATTAGAATCTAACATTTAGAGAGATCAAAAATTTGATGATTATAGTTTGTTGTGAAGGTATAGAAAATTGCGATGCCATTCAACGTCTTTTATTTTGCAGCCAGTTTTAAACTTATTCTTCTAAATATTCCCGTTTTTCATCGTGAAACTAAGTCTAAAATGAAAGTTTCAATATTAGTGGTCTATCTAATGTTGCTCACTGTCGTACAGTGTGATGAAGACTCTCACAAGGTAAGCCGAAATATAATTTTGAAGTTGGTGACTTGTGATTGTAGTGTCACATAACACTTGATTGTAAACTACTTCTTTGTTATAGTATAAGGACGGAGAGGATGTGCTGTTATGGATGAATACTGTCGGGCCATATCATAACCGCCAAGAAACCTACGAATATTTCAGGTAAACTATTTAACCAGTATTCATTTCAACTGGAATATGTTTCACATAAATATATCTTATAGAAAGCATAGGCCTATAAGCAAGTATTTACTTTTCCAGATTACCATTCTGCAAAGGTAGCAAGGAAAGCAGTATAGACAGGCATCATGAAAACCTTGGCGATGCATTGCAAGGCGTCGAGCTCAAGTACAGCGGTCTTGATATTAAATTCAAAGGTCAGTTGAAGCCTTTTTTTTAAGTAAAATTGATATTATATACATATTTTAATCTATATTTTCCCTACTGTTGACAATATCTTTCTAGTCGACGTGAGCCATACCAAGTACTGTGATATCGAATTAAACAAGGCGAAATATGAAACGTTTGTCTATGCGGTTAAAAACCATTATTGGTATCAGATGTACATGGATGATCTTCCAATCTGGGGTGAGTTTGCGCAAATGAAACGTTTCATGGATATTAAATTGATACTTATGTTAGAGAGTGATAACGGCAGGCTTGTGAAGACGCTTATGTCATTTTTGAATATGCAGGAATTGTCGGAGAAATTGGTGAAGGGAATGATAATGAATATTTCATGTGGACTCACAAGAAGTTGGAAATAGGCTACAATGGTGATCAAATTGTCGACATTAACTTAACCAGTGACAAAAAAGTTAAATTGGTTCCCAATATCAATATCCAATTCACTTATGAGGTAAAGAATTTCTTTTTAAGCACGACAGTGATCTAGTCCTTGGAAATGCTTTCAAGTTCTATACTACTGCGTGAGGAGTCTTGGTTGCTCCTCTCCAATCCTGCATACTGTATGAAAAGCTGAATCTTATATATAGCAGATAGTAGAGCTTATCTTCTGTTTAGGTTGTTTGGCAAAAATCAGACGTCAGTTTCCGTGATCGGTACGAGAAGTATTTGGATCCCAGTTTTTTCCAGCACAGGGTAATTTCGAATTTTTTTGCAGTTATTCTTAGCATTTGTTTATAAATTATGCCTGTATGTTTACTATTCGAAGATCCACTGGTTTTCCATTTTCAATTCCTTTATGATGGTAATATTCCTCGTCGGCCTCGTCTCTATGATATTAATGCGTACTCTTCGCAAGGACTATGCAAGATATAGCAAGGAAGATGACTTGGATGATATGGTAAGTATACCTCGGTTAGCAACAGCTATTTCTCAATGAACAAATATAATATCTCAAAATACAGGAAAGAGATCTTGGTGATGAATATGGATGGAAGCAGATCCATGGTGATGTATTTCGGCCTGCCTCGTATCCTTTGCTTTTATCAGGTGTGGTTGGATCAGGAATCCATGCCCTTGCTAGCTCATTTGCAGTTGTCTTGTTCATAATTGTTGGAGATCTGTACACTGAGTAAGTCATATCTGCACTCTTGTCAAGTTTCCAATGAATGTTAGGTAATAAAAATTTTCCATTATTTTGAAGGCGTGGAACCGTTGTCAGTACTGGCATTTTTGTTTATTCCGCCTTGTCACCAGTCAATGGATATGTCAGCGGGGCTTTGTATTCCAGAATGGGAGGTATGGTACACAAATATACATGATGTATTTTAATGTTGAGTAACAGTCATATAAAATTCCAGGTCGTAAATGGATTCGCGAAATGGCATTCAGCGCTTTGCTGTTGCCAGCCATGGTATGTGGCATGGCATTTTTCATCAACTTTATCGCCATGTACTATCATGCTTCACGGGCGATCCCCTTTGGCACAATGGTAAGTATACTCCCAAACTTTTATGACAAGTAATCATTGCTTCCATTCAAGTTCATTTTTGCCTTTTCAGATAGCCATGGCTTGCATCATTGCATTTGTCATTCTTCCATTGAGTTTAGTTGGGACTATTCTCGGTAGAAATATCTCCGGCACGCCGAATCATCCTTGTCGCATTAACGCTGTGCCACGGCCTATACCGGACAAGCGCTGGTTCATGGAGCCGCCTGTAATCGCGATCCTCGGTGGTATACTTCCATTTGGGTCCATTTTTATAGAAATGTGAGTTTTCTATGACAGTCGATTCCATTTGGAAAATTACAGACAGAGTTTAATTTAAAGTGTTACTTTTTTAGGTATTTTATATTCACATCATTTTGGGCATACAAAATATATTACGTCTATGGGTTCACGATGCTTGTTCTACTGATCCTTGCAGTTGTTACTGTTTGTGTTACCATCGTCTGCACTTATTTTCTGCTGAATGCCGAAGACTATCGATGGTAAGAGATCCAAAGTTCATATGACAGAAATTTACTAGTGTCGGTAATTTTTTCAATAAAATAATGCATTTGAAATCTATATATGTTATCCAGGCAATGGACAAGCTTCTTTGCTGCAAGCTCGACATCAGCTTACGTCTATGTCTATTCGTTTTACTATTTCTTCTTTAAAACCAAGTAAGGACTGCTTCCATTTGCAAACATTTTCCTAACATTTAGTCGATTCTAAATTTAATAACATTTAATCATTGAATTTTATAGAATGTATGGGCTGTTCCAAACTACATATTACTTTGGATATATGGCCCTATTTAGTATTGGACTGGGAATGATGTGTGGTAAGTATTAACAAAGTCATCTTCCTACAATTCCAAACTTCGTCACTAATTTTTGTTGTAGGATCGCTTGGATATATTGGGACGAGCATGTTCGTGAGGAAGATATACATGTACGTGAAGATAGATTAAGCCTTCATTGAGCAAGCTCCAAGGACACATCTCTATAATTACAAAACATGTGCTGCAGCTGCATGTCGCTGGTCATGCATAACTGAAATCTGTATAAATTCCTGTGAACATGCAATATACCAGCATTTATCGATTTTCCTCCCTTTAATATCTGTGTGAAATATCACTTCTTTACTAAAATCTTGTATGAATGGGTGTTTTGAATTCTGCTTCTACACAACGTATTACTGTATGACAAATAAACTCCAGTTAGTACAGAGACCTTGCATCTTGAGTGAAGATTTTATCAATGGAAAAGGTTGAGAACCAATAATAAAAATAAATTTTTGCTGTATTGAAATGTGTCACAGCTATAGTTATGCTTTATATGATAGGTTGGCCCACACAAAGTTTGAACCAGACCGTGTGGCTTTCCAATTGAATAGAAAGTTAGAAGCTTACTTACAATCTTTACAATAATAGATAGCAATTGTACCACAACTTTCCTATCCATCAGCCAGACCCCATTCATGTATTTACTCTTGCCCAATATCCCATGGGCATGCTATGTAAACATCAAATGAAATAATGAGAAAGACCAAGTTATAACTGCGCTAGGTGTTGCTTTACCTGTTGATACATAACCCTTCACTTTATCATCTGTTCATTTTGCATGCTAGCTGACCCTACAGTTGCCATTTCATTCATTTCTTGTTATTAGGTGGATCACAGCCTAACTGTGACGTTATTTATTCTGAGAAAAATAAACCATATTCTATACAAACCTTGTCTCGCTATTTTGCAAACAGAAATTTTGGGACATTCAGGGCTCCACGCACTAGACAGTTCACTCGTTTAAACTCCTCTTGCGTCAGATGCGTTATTATGAACATAACGTTTTGATCTGGACTGACTCCACGCACTATTCCGAGACCGATGCACTCGCACACAGGAGCCAGTGGGAGAAATGTGTTTTCCTCCTAGTTAAAAGAGTTTATGTTGATATTATAGGAGAATAATATTTTAAAAAACAACCTATTTCAAAAATCCTGATCTAATTAACCTATAAAGTCCAAGATACATGACACCCTAGAAAGTGCAGTGCAATGGAGGGGAATATGTTTAACTAGCCAATTTTTACATGTTAAAGAATTCGAATTGTGGAACAAGATGCTTTATCTTATTGAACCTTATTTTTTTTTTAAGCTTAAATTATTTCTAACTAGTGTATGAATCCACTTCATTATCTTTTTCAGCAGGCGGATGAATCTCTCGTATCACCATTGCATTCCGAGTATGATAATAGACCGTTACAGAGACTTTTTATTCAATTGAAATATTTGACACAAAGGAGTTAGTTACTCTAACATTACATGTGTGGTTTATAGTGTGATTATGCTATCCCATGTTGTGTCAGACTTACATTGAGATGTTTGAAGTCTTGCGAAGCTATGCAAAGTCCAGCAAGGGAAGCATTGAATAGCCCCATGGCAAGAGAGCGCTTGATGCCAGAGTCATGTGTAGTGCATAAAACAACGTCTTTAAGATTCACAGAAAACGGTTTTAATCCAAGGATAGAAGATGCATCATATCTGTAAGAAGTAAATTGATCCAATAATTCTCACAATTATTGTGGTCACAGGTGAATTTCAAAATAAGACAAATTAAACTAGACTAACCCAACATCGTTTGCAAGATTTTGATTTTGCAATGAGAGAGTCTGGTATAATTGTAAGCTCGCAACTAAACTCAAGTCACGATTATCGGAGGGTTTGTATGGAACACTACAGAAATAAGAGAACATTAAATAAATATCTGTGAAATGATTGTACAGCAAAATAAGTTTAAGTAAGGTGACTAACGTTTCATCAAAGTCTCTGCGCTCATCCATCACATACAATGTGTAATCAGGCAATACTTTTTTCTCAATAATGTTTCTGTTCCAAACATCACAGAGTGACACATATTGTACAGTCAGGTCAGAAGCATTTTTTGAATCCTTCCATGATAACATCTGGATGAGGTGAGTTGGTTCAACCTGGAATACAAGTAACAAAGCTTGTGATTTTATGTAATATTTGACACAAAATTTTCCTAGTTCACATGAATTGTATAGTAATAAACCTCACCAAATGTATGGTATTTATTAATAATTGTAGACCCAATCCCTTATTCCAGCCCATAGTGTTGACAACTACAGGCACATCAGAACTCTTCATTTCTACGAAAACTTTTTGTAATGACTGCAAGTACTTATCAGGCTGATCTGAATTAATTCGATGATTATTCGCATTTGATATGATTTCAATGATATTAATATGAAAAATGACCTCCGGGTTGATTATGACCGTAAAATACAGAAAATTCCGGAATAGTTTGATGAGTGAAAGGTGGACCCAGGAGAGGCTGTGACACGCGACACGCTGAGATGATTCCCGATGGAGTAAACTCAGTTTGTCCCAAGTCACACTCCAGATAATACACATAAGGCACCCTGAAAGTGAAGAGGATGCAATTTAATATTTAAACTAGCAGAAGATAGAATTATCTAATGTGTTGGTAGGTAGAGCACTCACACTCGTAAAAGGCGGTTAATTAGGTAACGATTGTAAGTTGACTTCCCTGTGTTTTTTCCTCCAGCGGTCAGTATTACCGGACGCCGACGGGATAAGGACTTCCAAGACTCTACATATTCCACTATATGTGACGAAATACTCTTATGTTGCGGAAATTCTTGGATGTAACTGAATGAACACGGACAAAGGAATGGTTTTTATTTTCCTAATTTAAAACACTAGCATATTGATCTGCTGTCAATAGAAATACAAAATTTTGCAAACTTTTGTGTCTTAACCACGGAGAGATTTGGAGTGAGCTTTTCAGCATATTTTTGTACATCATAGATGTTCGCATATCCAGGCAGCATCAGCATCTCAGTCAAGGAAGAAATAAGAAGAACAGTGCAATGATCTTCAAACATATCTGGAACAGAAAGGTAAAATCTAAGTCAATTCAATGATTCAAATCAATGCTATCAGATCTAGATAAAAAAAAATGCTAGGACTAGTGTAGTTAGGTAGGCATTAAGTAGTTTTAATCCATCTAGCTTGTAATCTTGTATTGGAACCGGTCCTGAATCAAGATTATTAAATTATTACATCACACAATTAGTTACAATTGGAAACTTTTACCGCAACAATGATAATGCTTTGAATAAAGTTCCTAAGGCAAAAAGTTATTTGAACGAGATATCAACCATCAAATTACTTGATATTTCAGCCAAGATTTCATCTTCCAGCCCATCGATGTTGTTAGCGATGATATTTTTCTTTTCTTGTGAAGGGTCTGGTTGTATTAACAGGGCTGCGTGAGTGACAGGTGCAAAGAATTTTTCGGGAGGATTTTCAGGAGAAATAACGTGACCCATTATTTTTCCATAACCCTTGAATGCTTTGATAAGGCCGTTGCCAAACACCTTTACACCCTGGAAATGTAAACACATTGAGGAATGCTTATGTACGGTGATATAAAGTATAAATTGAATGAAAGTAACAACCTCACAACTCTCAGTCATTGCTAATGCAATATAGGATCCAAATGGCCAAGCTTTCCACTCTTTCACTTCACCTTTTTTGGGTGATTCTTCAATTCTTCGAGTATGTGAAAACGAGACAACATCATTGCTTATCTATATTAAACAACAGTTAAGTTAAACAATCATTACTCTCTGTCGCACGGAGCTATTTCATGTAAACGATAAACAATGATGTTACTCCGTCAAATAAAATTAATGTTAAGTATGGTAAATGTAATGGTATCCAGTATATTCTTCCACGTCATATATAGTACACTACTTCCTTGATTCACAAGGTTTCGGAATTACAAACATTTTGCTCCTTTATCTTATTAAGTTTGTGAGCATCAAATAATACCGAAACTGTAGCCCATGGGCCTGAACCTAAGCCCAGAGTAGTGTATGACCAACAATGAACAGTGTAAACTATATATAACATAATCAATAAATAACCAAAATAAATGAAAGATTTGTTGACGATATACCTGTTAAGCAATATCATAAGAAAATCTAAACAAGGTGATAATGCGTCTAATCATCATCAAACTACCCTGTGATTATATTTTTATGTGGTCTCTCTAAAAACCCAGTTAAGTTAGGCGTTAGGTACAAATACTAAATAAGGTATTGTACATTCTAGTGACACAAGACTTACTCCGTGGTAGGACAAAAAACTTATATCTCATAAAGCCTACTTTTGCCTAGCCAAATAAGAGAAAGAAAATGACCGTATCAACATCGGTAGATGAAGACGAATCCAATCCTTTCGAAAGATGTTCATTCTCAATATTTATTCTGTCATTGGTTGTTGAGGAAGAAGGGACACTTGTAAAAGTAGATGACACATCTTCAGCTATAGATCTACATACAAACACAAAATGTTATTGAAAGCCGTCACAAATAAACAATCAAAAAGAAATACCCAAACCTGATTATCGTACCTGTATGCAGCGAATGCTGATTTAGGAATTTGATTTGCTATTGGACTATGCTTTTTCTTTCTGCAACCTCCTTTCGTTATTTTGCCGTAGTTCTGTGTATTCTTTTTTAGATTATCCGAATCCTGAATTGGTCTAGTTTTAACCATATTTGCGATACAGTTATTCAAACAGTAAATATTAATGCTGAAATGCCAACAACATTTTCATGAGAAGTTATCATGTTGAATACAAAAGAAATCGCATGTCGCAAGTACATGTCAAATCCAATGTGGAAAGTGTAAAATCTGCAAAGTTGAATGCACCATGTGAGAATATGCTTTAAAAAGTTGTATGTATTCATCGAAAAAAACTGATCAACGCAATCAAATGCGAGGCAATGTTTGTGACAAATCTTCATTTAAGAGTTCTTCGAGATATATTCATTATGTAGATTAATTAATCTGCGATTAATTTGTTTAGAATCAACGAGGAAGTAACCCACAAACTACACGCTCACGAAAACGGAATCGAACTCACACTTTGCGTAACGTAACGTAACGCACGACATCGGTATGACGTCAGTAAGTAATTTGCTTTCACGCTGTTTACTCTTCTTTATTGCGAAATCGTGCAACGATGGCGATTGGTTGGTTTAGCTAGAACAACCGGGGGATTTCCCAGGTGTATCAAGGAAACAACTGTCCTGATTTCTACCTAGAAACTAAAATGGGTGTTTTATTCGCAAAATATATATATAATTCGATTATTCATGGCATATTACTAACGAGCAGATACATTCACTTGCAATAAAAAAGTTGTGAGCTTAGATTGGTATTATAGCTATCACTCCTGGCGTCAAAGCCAGTGCTGATTTATTCAAGGATCGCTCTCATAATAATATTCTTGTCTTTTCAGATTATAATACATTCTATTACCGATTCAAAAGATATATAGAAAGCTGGAAAATATGCCAAGCTTAGTTGACAAAGAGTTTCAGGATTTCATTGTGAATATTGGACTGCGCAAGGATGTAGCAGAAACTCTGTGGAATGGTGAGAAGTGAATCGTTTGTACAATACTTCAATGACTAGCCCATATTAAAATTAATTCTTCGCTTTATTACGTATAATACTCGCTCCCTAATATCATTCAGCCACCTACAAACATCAGAGAACAGATTAAACATTAAAATATGCTCGAAATTTCAGCTGACATCCGTTCACCCCAAGAGCTGGCTGCCTGCGAGGAGAAGGATCTCCTAATGCTAACAAGCAATCCGCTTTTGGTGAAGAACATTTGCCCTCTACTACAGAAGGTATGCCTTTTTAATTTATTTTAATCAATCGTTAAAATATCAGCCATTCCCCCACATTTCATTATTATACCTGTAACAACACAACAGAAGGTTTTATCTTAAGAATAATCCTAAGTGATGAAAACTAGAAGTCTGATTATTCAATATCTTCATACAGCTTTTATTTATCATTTCTACTTGATTACCTTAGTATCTGTACAACATATCGATGGCCAAAAATCCGTACAAGAAGGCTATAGCCATCCTTAAGAAACATGCAGAGAAGATGGATGATGATGCAGATGATGAAGTAATAGCAAATTCACAATTTGTGATATTAAAACATAATTTACGTCCTCAATGTTTATGCTCATTTCTGTCAGCCAATGGAGGTCCAAAGTGCACTGCTGGCAGACTCCACAGTCGGGGACTCTACCGCGTTCGTCGGCGGTGAATCTGAAAATGTTCCTGGTGGTGGGGAAAGGTGAGAATTTGTCAGAATTTAGGCTTTGTATATACTGTATATTGTTCTTATCCTAATTAAGGGGAGGGAAAATCCGAGTTTGTGCAAAACTGTTCTTCAATTATTTTCCTTGTTTTCTGTAGCTGTTCTACAAGGAGACAAACTGAGATGGATGCTAGTAACTCTGTGAGGTAAATAGGGAATACCATTTGATAAATTAGTGTAGCATTTTATAAAAGCAGTTATTACAAAAGTATTGAATGATTTTCTCTTACTCCTTTTAATTATTTATCTGTCAAGAATTAGTGTTCTGTATAGTCTAAAATCCTGGTTTATCATAAGGAACAAATATAAATTCCGATTCACATTTATTATGCCATTACATCAGTATTTTTTACATAATTTAATGTTTAATTTAAATATTTAGTTTATAAATGTTTTAATATGTATTTTTCTATCAAAGGTACAATAACAGTGCGATGACCATGACAACATCGGGCACTAACACCGGTCAGTATAACTGTTAATGATTTCTTCTATATGCTTCATTTGGAGTTGAACTGCTACCCTACTTTACCTACCATTTTTTTAATACTCAGGTGGGAGTAGGATTCAGAGCCACATCATGCTTGGAAACAGCAAAGTCAAGCCTGGAAATCAACCTTCGATAAACATCTCCGGTGGAAATTTTGTGCAGTCCAACATACTGAGTCAAGGTCCAGTCACCTACAACAACACCAACTCGACTATCAATACAAGCTGTGAGTATGCCCAAGATGTCTTTCGTTACCAAGGAATGTATGATTAATCATAGGGGAGAAAAAAGTAAAGCTGTACTTGGCAATATCACATGGTATTATCAGTGATAAGTAATTATTGCATTTATTTTCAGTGGACCAAAGTTTTATACTTGACGCGAAGAAACGCAGAGCAGAGAGACTGAATTCATCAATGGTCATAAACGGTAAAAAATTTTAATTAAACCCTGAGAACTTTTTCACAAACTTATACAGTATATGTTGGTATGCAACAAAAAAAGGAAAATAATTTTATTTTTGAATGTATAACAAATAAATGCCTACCTTTGTGAGTGATGAAATAATTATTACTGAATTATGAATTGAATTGAAGGACGAGTCGTTAAAATCGCTGACATCAGCTGGAACGACAACAACGACTTCTGGGTGAATAGAGTCACCATTCCGGAATGCGAGTACGACTTTTACTCTCGCCACCTGTCACAAGACGAGGTTAGAACTTTTGGTAAACATATGACGATTACTGAATTTGATACTGTGTATTGCAGATTTGAAGTAACTAATTTTAAATTCAGAACTAGATATGGTTAGGACACAGAGATTAGCTTTTTATAAATAATTTTTGGCTTTCAGATTTACTCTGTAAGAAATGTTGGAGGAAGTCGAGCCCTCATTCTTAACAACATCAACTTTAAGCCAGGATCTAGGTGAGGAATGCTTACAGAAATAACATAGACTGAAATAAATCACTTTGTAAATGTTAATTAGAATGGATAAAAGAAAGGGAGCCGACGTGGATGGAAAAAACATGCAAGAACTGCTGGAAAAGCTGGGATTCAAAGTCAGGATGGAAGTTGATCATACCGCAGCAGTATGCTATCTTTTTACCGTTGAAATTTCGTAACGAAATGAATCGAACCTGTCAGATGTTCTTTTTCAAATTGCCTTGATTACTAGTAACCATTGTGCTTGCAGGAAATGAAGGAAATTGTCAGAGAGTTTACTCAGTCCCGCGATAACATGCGGAGCGATATGGTGGCTGTCTACATCGGCTCGCATGGAGAAAGAGGTATTTTCAATATTCATAGTCATTACCGTAATAATCGAGTTCTTCAGAATGTTTGCGTTGTAATTAAGATGGCGAAGGTAATGATACCTTTGTTGGTACTGATGGAGTGCGTGTGAAGCTGAACGACGTGAAGAAATACTTTTCGCCTGACGTTTGCCCAAGTTTCATCAACAAGCCAAAGATCTTCTTCTTGCAGTTCTGTCGTATGGGTTCGCAAATTTTAATGATTAGTTTAAATAAAACAATTTTTCGCTATCACCATGTATCATTTCCTGATTATTACTTAACCTGCAGAGAAAAGGAAATCCACAAGCACCAGCATTGAAGAAGCCACACCAGGTATAATTTAGAGTACTAACATGTTTTTGAAGTATATTAGAGAAAAACATTACTTAATTTATTTCAAAGCCCAAGTTCATGCGAAAGTCTTTAATCTAAACCTAACGAGATTTTTTGTTTGGCTCGAGTTCTTGTTAATGATGTTGGAAAAATTAAAAAGCAAAAATCTGAACAAAGATTACCACCTAGTGACAGTTTACTACATCATGCTATACAATACAGTGTTACAAACTGCCAGCGTTCACTCTGATGCAAATACTGGAAATGTACCTGACAGAAATCCGGTACACCGACGAACACCAGAATCAAGAGTAATGGACTTGCTGTCTGTGTATGCCACACTTGCAGGTAAGTGTGTTTCCTCATATTTGTGCATGTTCACTTTGTTTACTCAGTTAGTTTATACACACAGGTACCAAGGCTTACAGAGATACTGCAGATGGATCTTGGTTTGTCACAGCCATGGTCCGCATAATATCAGAACATGGAGATAAAGACGATCTACTGAGCATGCTCACAAAGGTAGATAAATCAGTTTAGGGAACTAGTTATTTACATCATACTCTTAAATGGATCCTACCTTGTATCAGGTGAACAACAGCGTCTCCATCAACGAGGGAATGGAAAGAAACCACATAGCCGTTCAGGTCAGCGAAGTCGTTCACACCCTTCGCAAAAAAGTCTATTTCTTCCCCGGGCAGAAGTAGAGAAGTCAATCGCCCTTCTATTGATTGTTCATTCCTACTTGTAGAATTTCTGTATATAAACTGTCAGTTCCAGTTTAATCACATAATACATAGGGTTGAGGTTCATAACTACTAATTTTTCGGAACCCAGAAGTGATGTGTTAGCCTTATCATTTTTATATGTGATATTCTCTAACCAGTAGTCCTGTCACTTTATGCCTACTGTTAGTGGTTAAATTGTTTTTATGCTGTGCATTCAATGCTATTCATCCCATCAAAAATCATGTACTTGTAACAAACACTTTTGAAGATAGTATGTGGCATGATTATGCACTAAACTATTTATCTGATTTTCCATGCATATTACTGTAGTCTCGTCGTTATTAATGCTCATGTGTTTTAGATCCCAGAATTGCTATATATGGAGTGAGTGTGAGTGTATCTAAAGCATTTTGATAATAAACCTGTACATAGCATGTGTTGGTTTTTACCTAGAGCTAGCAAAAACATAGTCCATACGGGGTGTTTCCTCTTTTTTTCCCATAAACTTATTTGATTTAATGCCACTTGTATTTTCAGCAGCGAATAGACATCTCATTTAAAGTCAAGCTTTTTCAAACAATTGTATTAAAATTCTGATATTGACAAAAAGGTTGAAATTTTCAAGCTGACATCGTGAAAAAAGTCTCATTTGTCTGGACGACTAGATTTTTAAATTGCTAGTGTAAAGGAGGCTGACATAGAAACAAGAATAATATGTAAAGCAGTAAGAATTAGAGAAAGCATCAGAATTATATAAAATTATTTGTATACCAAACAGTAAGCTAACAGCACTGCTGACTCTGGGGAACAGATAATTGATAAATTCATCGAGGATTATAGCTAATACAAGTGAGAGTGAATCTAGATGGAATTTGGAATAGATTGTCCAATTATATTTTGTTGAAACTAGTTAGGTACTCAAATGAGAAAATGCTGATTTCTTTATATACCTCTATTATTTATTATATTATCAGTAAGGCAATCCCTGCTTCAAAGATAGGTATTAGACCATCTCATAAATATGTGAAATAAACGCTTCTGGAAATGAGACTCAATATTCTCGGTCTACTGTTATGCAAGACAGAAGATCAGTCAGTACTCTGAACTTGAACGACTTTGGTTTTATCAATATACAGTACAGTAAATTTCATTAGCATACTGAAATAACATACAGGGTTCTGATAGAAATTTTATATCTATGCATAGTCTCATATTTGGTGGTTTGCAAATCAACACCTCATGTTTTCACAGACGAGATAAATGGGGTATGTAGTGCAAGTATAAATTAACTGCCCTACATGTTCTTCTGTAAAGTGAGAAAATAGGATGATGGATATTACAGTAGCTAAGCTTAACTTGAGAGAAGTGGACAAACGAAACAGAGGTCTCTAGGATGAAATATTTACTCTTAACGGAATACACGGAAGTTAATTATTAACCTTTAGTGGATTGACTTCATTTCTTCTCCTCCAAATTTACCCCTTTTGTTTCTAACACTGCATAAAGAAGGAACCCAGCTATATTACAGCACCAAACCTAAGACTTTAATGCTGTTGCACTGAATTTGACAACAAGAGTAGAACAGACTTAAAAAATCAAGAGTTTTTTTTCATATCAAGGGAGATAAAGAAAATCTCATTGCTCCTAAGCCACAAGAACCTCTATTCACGCAAGTGGTGTTGAAATTTCCTTCCAAGTTCACCAGTTAAGGACTGCCGGTACAGTTGAATCCAAAAAGTCCCAGCAAACTAAGAAAACTAAACAAATAAAAAAGGCATATTCTGATTAGGGAAACAAATAAACCTTTGCATGTTGAGAATCTATGTCAGCCTGGCAGACCTTTCAATGTTTTTGTGATTTCGAAAAATCTTCAAATCAGAACGCAAAAAAGGATTACTAAAAATATGATACAAGTAAGATTGTTTTATACAATTTGAAACAAACATCGTCTTTTCTTGCTGCAAGATTCCTCTAGGATGCTCGAAAGAAGTTCATAAAACACGAAAAAGGCATATATCATATGGGTTAAGCACTGCAGACATGAAGAAAAAGAAGTATAACAGATTGATGGCTTACACCAAAAGACAACAACTTTTCCAACATTAAGTCCACAACAGGTGAAGTGCTGCTAATAGCAACAAGTGATACCATCATTTAAATAATCTTGTAGCTAAAAATCCATAATTCTGTATGTTTGTTTTCACACATTCGAAACAAGATTAAACATAACCAGGAGTGTACTATGTTTCCAAAGGAGGGAGTTTGACAGGACATGGTAGTGACCATCGTCAAAAATCTGCCATGATTTCGAATTAAAGATTAGATCATCACACATGATCGACTGTTTAATTAATTAAAATGAAGGAACTGTCGTCACCGAGACAATCATGTCGTTTCTGGTAGTGTAGTTGGCGACGCATTGCTGTTATTTGTTGCATTCCGGGAAATGTTTTGTTGCGCACCATATTGCTGCATGGTCGTAGCGGAGGATGGTGTCTCAAGCATGTCCATGAGAAACTTATCGATCGGTGTGTCACCGATGAGTTTAAAGAAGAAGAGGTGTTCGAGACATTTGAGGCCGATGGAACGCAAAGCAGGAAGTCGCAACAAGAGTTTGGCGAATCTGCCAGGTTGATCCGGATATTTGGAACGGCAGTACGCCTCCAGAGACGCATACACCTTCTCACGTAGTGACTCGATATGGGCTGGGTCAGAAAGATTCTTCACATCTAAATCAGATTCAAATCATTATTACAGACACTAGAGTATCATTGCTGAACTTACTAAAATTCGAGATACATGCCATGGGTTGCTATGGCTACTTATACAGTATATAAGTCAGATCTGTGATTGCAAACTTTGAACTCGTTAACATTATTATACTGTTATCAACAGTTAGAAAACATCTTTTGCTATTTCACTAAATTTGATTTTTATAGGTGGCACATTAATATATGGAAATCCTACTGCATAGTGGTGAGCAAATTACAGCTGTGGGATTTCGTTAAGTTTGGTAACAATAAAATGATCTAACCAGGATTGAATAAAACAATAGCACGAAGACAGCCAAGTTCTGTTTTGTCCATCATCATATCCCTCATTTTCGAAACGAGTTCAGTAAGAACCCGGTCGAAAATCGGACCAACGCCAGCCTGGTGTGCACTATGCCGATGTACATGCAGTCCACTCGCCAATAAGATACTGTCCTTGACGTTAATGGAACGATGACTGAACGAAGCAATGAGCAGTTCGTTCCAACCTAACAAATAAACAGGAATATTTAACTATACAAAGAAGAAAAGGAAAACATATCAATCTATTTCATGTTATGTATCTTAGCACATTCATTCAATGAATATTTAATCTATGATTTTACAAAAATGTGGGCAAAACTTTGGTAAAAAGAAGATAGGCTGGTGGGAAATTTAATAATATGAATCAGCATGATGTAGAGTTTATACATACAAACTTGTCAATTCAATTGTAAGTGAGGTATGTGGACACAAGGAGTTCTTCAGTGAAGTTACAAATGGGCAGTTCTGTTGCATTTAAGTTGTCTGATTCATAGATTTCAAGTAAATTTTTCACCAATTTGTATAGTTATTTATACTTAACGCTATAAAGAATTTCAAGCTTAGTTAGATCAATTGTGTGCAATCATGATAATGTCGTTCAAATCCAAATTCTACAAATGATGTTAGTACCATAGATAGAAAAGACATAAAAAAGATTTGAAAAGCACTCAATTGTATTGACGAAATAGCAAAAAACGACATGCGTGCTAAAATCAATGTGAAATTCGGACAGCTTGTTTGAAAAACATAGCATACATAAATACCAGAGACGTCTAGAATCGAATCAATTAGTACCGTGACCGGAATCTACCTGCTCTCAGTAAAATGATCTGATCGTCCAGGGCCAGTTTTGGAAAGTGGGGGATGCGCTTCGCCCATTCTACCAGCGTGAACAGCTGACGGTCTGCGGCTTTGAAAATGTTAGAGACAGGATCGGATTGCTGTAAAACAAACAGTTGAAGAATCAGATTCGGTGAGGACATTATAAACACCATAATACTGTTGCAGTTATACATGAGATCAGACATTTTGCCTATTGTCAATTCAAAGCATGACAGTAATATCTAAAAATAGCACCATGATAAGCATGATCAATACAATGCATGTTTCTTTTTAAAGGACACAATACTTTCTTTCGGTATCAATTGATAAAGCCAACCGCTCCAATCAACTGAACCATACATCTTAGTGATTCACATCCTGTTCTCTGGTTCATAGCATCAATAGATACAGGACTTGAATTTGCTCAACTAAACTCTAAATAAACTAACAATAAATATGCTTCCAAACTCTTACAATCCTATCATAATAGATGAGCATTGGGGACTAACGGATGAGGTAAAACAAATCCCGTATCAGTAGTGCAACATTATAAACATACTGCAATTTATTTAAAAGGATTTTCAAATCAAATATTTTCTAATTTAACGTTCCAAAGAGACAGAAATTGGTACCCCATCTAAACGTTATATAAAACTCACTTCTTCTGCCTGAACAAAGTCAATCATTTCCTTCATTTTGGGTTCAGGTACCTGATCTAAACCCTGTATAAAACTCACTTCTTGAGCTTGAGCAAAGTCGACCACTTGTTCCATTTTGGGTTCGGAGGCTAGCTCTGCTTCCAGAATCTTATCGACTGGCATGTCATCATTAGGGTTGTTTAAGTCGATCTCATCCTTTTCCCTATTTTTCTGCCTCTCCTCTTGAACGGCTGAAAATGAAAAATTATATTACAATAGAAATGATAAAAGGACACCACCATACATGTATATTTATTTGTATATTCAGCAGTATTTTTTCTACAATAGTGACTGCAATCTTAACATAAACATATTATTATGGGCATTATGTAGTAGTTGAGCAGCAAACAGGATTAGTCTGCACACTAAACTGCTACAGTGAAGAAGATTGATTGAAACCACAGTAAATGGATCAGGGCCCCATTATCTAATAAGCCTTTCTGTAAGAGGATAATTTCAACGACGCAGTGCTGAAGCAGATTAGAGTGAAATGGCAGGGAGGAAACTAAATAATTACGGAAGTGCGCCAGCAAAAAACACTATTAATATTTGATGAGAGAACTTTGTTGAATGTCAGTTTGAGTACGTGCTGAAGGTAAAATACCTCATTGTATCATTAGCTCCATTATTAATTAAAGCAGGCAGCATTGCCTCGGTAAGCCATACAAAGCAGCATTCATACAGACAAAATATATCACACGCTTCAGATGATTTGCACGACTTGAATAAAATATACCGTGGTAAACGAATCTATAAAGTGGAATACTACAATCGATTTCACAGTACAAGTTTAGCATATTTAAGTATTTAAGTCTGCAACCCTAAAATTGAAAGCTGACAGAATAAAATCTATACAAGCCAGAAGAGAAATGTTGATAGATTTATATTCTCCTTAAATCCCCAGTGTTCAATGAGTATTAACAACAGTGCAGGTTGCAGAAAACATGACTATTATATTTTTATGCTAGGCTAATGCTAATTCAGTAAATTGAACCAAAGCCATATTGAACACTAAGTCTTATACATAACAAGAATGATTTATGATATAGCTTCTAATGCATAGCTACCGTGTAGCAACTACGTATGTGATATCGGCTCATATCATACCTTCTCTTTTCATTCCCATTGCCAAACATTTCTGATATCTACAATATTGACACCGATTTCTTTGCCTCTTGTCTATCACGCAATCCTTGCTATCTCGGCATGTGTATGTCAGTTCTTTCCTGACAGTTCTCTTGAAAAATCCTTAAAAACATTAAAATTATTACATGAATGATTATTTTAAGATATCGAGGAAATCAGTTCCCTTTCTTTCCACCATAGAGAAAAATCGCGCAACCATTGCACCTATAGCTTTACATAACGGGTGTGGTATTGCAAAGGTAGAAGATGGTGACAGTTTCTTGGTTGGGAGAAACTGTCTGTGAATCATGAACAACCACGAGTGGTTGTCGATAAGATCATAAGAGACGTGACAATGGCGACAGTATTTAGCAAACAAGCCATCTATAATATATATACTACAGATCTTTATATGTTACTGATCATAAAAATGAGAAAGTAGTTATGAATAAGCACTCAGTGAATCACTTTTACTACTAGCAATTCATCATATCAACGTTCCCTAACAGTCACTCGCACCTTACGTAAAGAAGTGACATGATGCTACAAATTATTGCAACAGTAATAACGAGGTTATAGTGACTTGAATAACAAACAGATAATAAACTAACTAGCATCACCAACCTAAAATACCACTCCGTAATGCCACAACAAAACAAATAAAAGTTTAGTCACGTTTCGCAAGTTTACGCATACGGGCATATGTCTAAAAGCAATCAACAAATGGGGAACACAACTGTATAAGATAAATATTTTATGAATTACATCACCAGCATGAAGGTACAGTATTAGCTGTGAGTTGGATAAATATAGCAATATTACAGGATTAGTTCCAAACAAGTTGACAATATACAAATCTGTCTTTTAGAAGATTGATACTTAAAACTTACAAATAAAGAATACCAGTATATTCTCTGTAAATACAGGCCGTCCCTGATTGTTATGAGATGTGTTACATTTCAAGAAACTTACAGCTTTACTAAGTCCAACCTACACAATGTTGAGCATGGGAATATTTTTCTGGTTAAATACTATCCTTAGGATATTGATATCGATATCAAATATACAAAGTATGTTTTCTACTGAATGCATATCTGTATAACTGGTCAAATAATATCCCCACTGACCTTTACATCCTTCGCAACTGTACACGCCGTAATGTTTTCCAGATGCCCGATCTCCACAAACAGCACATATGTGCTTGGCCAGAGACATGGTAGACACGCTGGAAAACGGATTATCAGAGCCAAATGAAGATGAACCCATACCACCGCTCCCATCCGAGGAAGAAAGCTGGTTATACTGAACCAGTTGATTGCCATGCGACGACAGGATGGGAGGCGATATCACTTCTTGCTTTATCGTAACGTTGCCTGGCATGGTGAAGTTTGACATATCTACTGTTATTAAAAATATTTTTGACCACTATCAAGCTAGAAGCTAGAAGCTAGAAGCTAGAAGCTAAAAGTCAGGCTAACTGAAAATTACTGTACAACGTATGCCTTGGTAAAAATACAGGTATATAAACTCAAACCATCCATGTCTAAAATAATTAAAAACTGCCAAATGGTTTTGCTCTATATCGGGATTACATCTTGAAACATGTTTAAACATTTAGATTACAATACCTTGTTGAGAAGAAGATCTACTATTAAGTACTGTCGATACTCCAGTGCTGCTATCTGGAACTTGTGACTATAAAAGAAAGCAATAATGAAGTTTAAACAGATTATGTTCAAGTCATCAATTTCCATCGAGTATCACTGTACTTACAGAAGATAGTCCATTCCCTGTGAACATATAACTTTGGGATGTTGCTGCTGTAGTCATTGGATTTTGCTGACTGTGTTCTCCGCTATTCTGAGACAACAAACCAGGATGGTGTAATGCTGATCCTGGGCCAAGCTGATGTCCCACCAGGATAGAAGGTGGCAGTTGCCCGTGAGAGAAATCCCGAATGCCGAGTAAAGGATTGTGTCCAGAAAGATGCACAGGATCCCGCATAAAAAGCTTCAAAGCAAACGAAAAGTATATAAAAATCTGTGTTTGAACTTCAGAATTTATGGGTTGTAATCACTATGATAGAAGACCTGAGTGCCAGCCGTAGTGAAACCTCCTCCGAAGGGTATACCGGAAATGCCTTCTGGTAATGAAACGCCGAGCTGGTACTGACTGTGCAACGGCAAACCGTGAGATCCTTGTTGCTGCGACATGTTGTAACTAAATAAATTGCTCTCTTGTTGAATATTACTTAACGATGCCAATCACATTGTCGCTAACTAATGTCATCTGTAGAGTACAAATCAGTAAACAACACTACAATATAACACTGTGATGAATCTAATCAATACTTCTGTTCAATCTATACTTCCTGCCTTGTGCTATTCATTATCATTCATATTCACCTGCAGAATACAGCATTATAACATGACAGACTATTGTTGCAAGTAGTATTGTAACTATTTCTTATTCCCAAATAATCATTTGATCTTTCGACACTCCCATCTTAACCCTTGATGGGAGCTTTCAAACTCCAAGATCTGTGTGGAGGCCTCTAGAGGGCTATTTTCATCATGAATTTGTTTCTTTGAGTCCCTCAGTTAAATACTTCCTGATATTGGAATCCTGGGACCCTGCTAAGACAAACATACCACATACCTATAAACAAAGTAATGAGAGAAGAACAAGGACACGCTGGAACTGTAGACAAGACAGCAGCAAGTAAAAAAGGAATAATAGATTATGGAAAGCTATAAATCACAGTAAGCATGCATGGATTACACACAACTAACTTGAACCACAGTAAATATTATGTGGATCTGAAGGATCCCTGCCCACACCAGTATTTGCATTCCGTTTCCAATTTCATTATGCTTAAACAAGGTTCTTTCCGGGTGAATGGAAGTTAGTCAACCAACAGGAAGTAATTTGCCATAATGAAAATAGTACACGTGGTAAATAGTAGCATTATAACAATTAGAAATAATATGTATTACAAGAATAGTTGGTTATTCATTCATCAAAATAATAATAAGTGAATATTTTCCTTCTTCAGATACAAATATTAGGTATTATA
Organism: Halocynthia roretzi; assembly: GCA_013436055.1. NCBI lineage: Eukaryota > Metazoa > Chordata > Ascidiacea > Stolidobranchia > Pyuridae > Halocynthia > Halocynthia roretzi. The sequence continues at coordinate 93,049 of QRAM01000213.1, read as the reverse complement.
AAAGAATAACATCCACACATGCTACTAGAACAACGAAATGTACTCAGCTGGGAACAATGAGGTCACTGCAAAGGACAGGAACGTGAAGCGGGGTTCAGGCAAAGGGCAAACCTATCATTGCGTTCACCTGAAGGACGTAACGACCGATTCACCGGCATGCGAAACTAATGACAATCGAGTATCGTTAGGCGTCAAACACAGCAACAAAAAAACGATTCAGGATCAAATAAATTTCCTAAACGTGCCAAGTCGACACTGACTAGTTTAAGAACTTGAAATTTATCGTCGGCTCAACGAGATGAACCGGTGGCGTTCTCATACGCGTCGCGAGATTTCAAGGAAACGATATTAAAATGCGATGAAAAAGAAAATAATAACATGCCGTAAGGGCGACGTCGCGAAGGAATTTTCCATGAATGTACACCGTGTTTTGTAACCTGAGTTGCTCGCGGCAAAATAAATAACTACAGACGTGCGGACTTCAAAAGAAACCGTTAACAGACCATCTTCAACGAAATTTGGCAAGGCAGGTTACTGCAGACTACATTTGCTTCTTATTCCCTAAAACGAGACTGTTACAATAAGACCATTTCGAGTTTTATCTAAGTTCACATAGAAATATATTAAATCGACAACGCCTGCTAACAAAACCTAACTCAGCACTAACCTATTGGACCCTGTGTGCCCATCAATCACTGCAAATAAAACTAGACGATTTACATTAGTAGTGGTGAGTGTTAGATAAGGTTGCAGGGATGCTATCTCTCTCACACATAAAGTAAAGAGCAAATTAATTTGCTTGTCTGACATGATATACAAGTATTAGGGCCTTGATGAAAGATTTTTGTATGTCATCAGCTGCTGACTATAGAGTATTAGCCATCACAGCAATATACAAAAAATCTGATGGCAGGCAATGACTCTTGACATTTTATGAGTAACATTTGCGACAAGCAGATACAAACAATATATAACTCTCTCAATGATGTCATCTTCAAATGCAAGGTAAAATGCAATTGATGAATGACAATGAGCAATACGGACTGCTAGGCTGCAAAGTCAAAGGAACATGGCAGCTAATTAGCAAGAGTAAATCCCTCATGACCCGATCAACTCTTTGCGTGGTGAGAAACATGTGACAATTAACAAGATATTTATCACAGCTAGCATTCAGAGATATATATCAGCATTCACATGATGGCCTATTAATGTAGTCAATCTTTATATTAATATAATAATTAATATACCAGTCATTCTTACTTGAACCTGTTGTTGATTATTAATATCACATTACATTTCTCACATGCATGTCACTGTAAAAAAACCAACAGTAATTCTTAGTCTGATACATATCTAACCTACATTATGTAAGAGCTTTTAGTTCATTGCAATTTTAGATAAGTGATTATGGACTTGAAGTACATACAAAATTTCTACATTGTGGTTGGAATTATTAATTCATAGTTATGTGATCATGTTTGAACCTATCTTTTCAAAGTAAAACTAGCTTTAGTTATACAAAAAAAATGACATTCAACACATCTGTAGTTCCCTTAAACACAAGAGTCTATACTTCTATGCATATAAATAACAGAAAAATTAGGAATGAAACAAATGAACAGGTATGAAATACTTTTTATTTTATACTTTCAATTTTTATCTTGGCTACTAGTTGAAGCTGAAGTATATTATAAGATTTACATCTCCAACACATAGTAATCTAAACATGGCAAACAAATGAATCAGCAAGTATGGTGTTGTGTTTTGTATCAAGAGCAAACACAGGACTACAAGGGAACTCAACAACTGGTACTTGTTCATGCATGCAAAAACAAATACCGAATTTCACCAATGTGGTATCTCGTTACACATTCTAGATTACATGTTCTTAACCTTTGCTACTATCACGAAGGGTTTTAGAGAACTCATGAGTTAACAAAGAGAGCAAACAATGCATACTATTCTGCAACTTAGGTCATAGGTAAAATGGAAAGAGCAAAAAGAACACTCAGAGTCAATGCAACATTGTTTATAGCAATGTGTCTGAAGAGTAAAAGCAAGTTTTCAACTGTACCATAGATACTCGCCATAAAAAATTATGTAAATGATATAAAATATATTGCCTCGAAGTCACACAAGATATAAAGGCAGTGAAACGTGAGAGACAATGCAATTCCTATGCAATAAAGTTACTGTGACTCATATTCATATATATATATATAAGTTAAACCATGGATATATATCTAATCTAACCTGACTGAACAAAACTGAGATCACCTGCTACTGAAGTGTTTCAGTTAGTGTGTGGTGGAAAATATATACATTGTATAACTGTTGAGAAAGGAGATATAATTTAATGTTTAATTAAATCAGAACTGTCACATCAATTCATTTCAAACATATAACCCAAAATTTACCACGGTAATGTACCGAGCCTTATCAAACGTACTAATATTTTCGTAATAGTCTAATGAATACATATGTAACTACAGAACAACGCTTTCTAATACAAGTACCGTATAAATAGTAATATCAGTCAATTCACTCGTATTTATTATTACTACGTTAAATATATCACACTGAGGTTAGCACTCTTGTTTTTACAACGGATGCGTCATTAAACAGACATCGGGAACAACCTCTTTAATTTAAAAGTATTCTATAACACGACACTCCAGTAAAGTTCTATCAAAACGTGGAACTACAAGCCAGATTACCTCCTACAGATTAGATTTCGGAATGATATCTATGATGAAGAATATCTTCAATCCTTTTCTTCAAATCTCAGATTATGAATCGTTTATACCATAGCGATAATCCTATAGGCCTCGATCGTACTAATCTGACTGATAATACCAAACACTGCTGCTCTCGTGACGTAGTGCGAAGAGTGACGGTGTGCAGTTGCGCCACCTAGTGGTGATTCTTTTTCCCTCATCGATATCAAGTTATAAAACCAGGGTTATCTTCACCGTCCTTTCTATCAAAGGTACCAAGGATCGGCACGGGATTGTTTGAATAAAACTTCTTACAAAGCTACCATACGTACATGACCGCTGCTTCGTACCACGCATATTCTAGCTGCTATAATTCCAGGATCATCTGGGTAATGATAGCGCTAGTCTGTAGACTGATTTATATTAGTTGTGGATAGATTATTACAGTGGTCGGCAAACTGTTGGCCGCGGCCCTATTTTGGGCCTTTTAGCAAATTTTAATGGGCAGCATATTATATCTTGTAATAAAGTAACTGGGCTGCGTGATACTTATTTTCCATTTCCCGACCCGGTACTAGGCCCAGGCCACTTAATCGCCTAACGATAGGTTTATCAAATTAGAGACTTGGCAAGTTGAAAATATACTTCATGACGTCACAGCCAGCACGAATAGCTTGCTGGATACAAGTGTGAGAAACTTACTTGTTCCTGCTACAACTAACTTTATTCCCGAGATACAGATGACTGCAAGCAATTTTCACAAATCGCACTGATTGATGGAATAGACTAAATAAGGGGGAAAGGAAGCTTTTGCATTGTACAACTTACCTATGTTTCACTTTTACAGTTATCAGTTATCTAGTAATAGCTACTGCGGTATGTTTTACATGTAATGCTGGGCATTCAATTATTATTGAAGAGGATTTGGGCCATCATAATGAGTTTGCCGACCACTGGATTATTACTTACCCAATTCTGATAAAATTCAAACACGACATCCCTAATATCGTAATAAATATTTTAAGCGAATCAGAAGGGGTAATTGGGAGAAACATAGGTACAGGAAGGCTAATACACCACTGTGTAGCTTTACCATGGAACACAATGATTTAAGCCTGGTATTAGTCATAGGTCATAGTTAATGAATAACTTTCGCAAATTCATACATACATTCAGAACATTGCTATCGGCATTTCTGTTACCGAGTAACATTAAATTACAGCCGACAAGGTCGCTCCAGCTAAATCGGTAAGGTCGCGCCTACATTCCAGAAAGCAGACTCGGTGACCGGCAGTGTTTTCAGTTAATACAGACGTGTCTTAATATAAAGTACAAAAATGAAGACATTGATAGCAGTGGACTCGAGCGATATAGCTGAACATGCATGTGACTGTAAGTTATTGTAATAACAACAAGCTATATCGTATTAAAAGAGTGAAAGCGATAGTACGAAGTTGTTGTGTTAGAGTTGAGTCACTAAATTATCCAGCATTAATGACGGGTTATATATAAAACACTATCTGCTGTGTTACTGTTCATACCACTTTCATATTTTATTTTATTACCACTAAAGAGTAGTTTCAATTATTTTCTTGAATCATCTACATTTTATTAGGCAAATCTGGTCTCTACACATCCAAAAGGAAATATTTTCTTCATCTTGTTAAGTTGCTAATTTTCATTGGTCATTTGGTAAAAATATTCACCATTAAATTTTGCTTACTTTTTGCAAGGGTATTTGGATAATCTGCACAAGGATGAAAATGAACTGATCATATTGTATATCAGGAATCCCCCTAGACTTCCTACAGTCAGCCTTACAGGTATGATAACACAGGAACACAAATGATTTTGTTTAAAAAGAGATACAAGAATGTTGTTATCTTTTTCCACAAAAGGAGGTAACTTTCCTGCAAATGAGATAGCAGCCATCATGACAGCGAGTAACAAAGAAGCAGCTGACCTGGAACACCGCTATACTATGAAATGTGGTCTGAAAAAGGTGATCTTATAATATCTCAACCTTATCCCTCATCCAGGCTGATAAATTTTGTACATTTAACACTTTTCTGCATTTTTGTAAAGCCCTGTCTAATATAGTATCAGTACAGGGGTTAAATTAAAACTCATTTGTTCATATTCTGGTTGACCACAAAACCAGTGTCACTTCAAAAAAACAAGTTTAAAAAAAGTATGCAACCAAGTGTAAAATTTGTATAGTTCCCAGATTAAGTATAGTTTGTTTCTAATCTTAAAAGATTTTTACAAGAATTCAGTATTTCGAGACAACATGCTGTTATAATACTACACTATACAATTCCTATTTGGATTGTACAGATCAAGCACAAAGTCATCATCCACATGAATGAAGGTGGTAACCCAGGCGAAGCAATCATAGATGTTGCTAAAAAATACGATGCTGGCGCCATAGTGATGGGAACCCGTGGTATGGGGATGATCCGTAGGACCTTTCTCGGTTCTGTCAGCGATTATGTCATACATCACACTAAAATTCCAGTGGTTGTTTGCCCTGTATAGATCATTGATTAGCCACTGTGTCATGTGCATTAAGTGTTTCAATTACAGTTTGGCTTTTGCTAACCTGGTATATATGAAATTGTAAAATTTTAATTCTTTATTGAACTAATAATAAACCAAAACGTTTTGAATATTCTGTAAGATAGAAATATAGAGATAAAAGGAGGGCGCAGGATATTTATTACCCATGCATTACTCGTTATGAACACAAATTCACAAAGCTAATGTTCATTGGAGCTTCTATTGAAGTCTTTTCAATTTTTATATTTTCGAAAAACCTAGAATTATGCACTTTTCTAAAATCACGCTCACTGCAAATATACTAAAAGTACTCTTGAATGTCACATATATTACGCTGTCCCACCTATACAAGCATTGGGGGCGGATAATCATGGTGCTTGCTGCATATGGCCCACGGGCCTGCATTTTGGCCAATTGTAAAGTTGTCACATTATAACAACTAGCATCACTGTGCTCAGTTCAGATCAATGCAATATCATCTACATTCTTAATTGCGTGTAATTGGCAGCAAACTATTAGCACTCTTTGGCACTTTTGGCCTGACTTGTATCACTTTCGGTACTTGCACGTCGTTGCTTTAGGATCTTGTCAAGTTTTGTCATAGTAATAATATTGCAATAGTAGTAAGCGAGCTGTGAAATGAAAATTTCAGTAATTTAATCTGAGTTGTAGAAAATGACTTGCTGGCAGCAGTGTTCCCTGTAAATTAACATCTCTAACATAACTTGGCAATTCTAGCTCTAGATTAACCAGCAAATCCTCGCGGACCAATTGCCGTCTCACTATATATGACACAGCAATGAATGTAGAATTTCATAACCAATCTATACATATAAGCCTCATATGCACAGCCTACTAACAGGAGCCGTTATCCCCTTTTCAAGACACCATTTTTTTTTTTTTTTTTTCTATGTAACGAGCATGCCAGGAGTCGAGCCTACAATCTCCTGTTTCGAAATCACACGCAATATTGCGTGACGTACATACTCGTTAATGATTGTATTACCTGCTTAGTCACTGGGGGGATATGATGGACCCAAGAGGTTACAATAATCTCGGTGAAGGTCACCATCACCACTGCAGTGACCCCGGCGTTGCCGGTACCCTATTTAACAGCTGGGTTAACTGCGAGCTGGTGGATGTGCCTTGCTCAAAGACACCATTCACCAAGTTCCTTAACGTTGATTGTACTTTGCCATCTAGCGGTTGGAAGTTTTTACATCACTTAACTGTCATAAATGATCCAACAGTGACATCTAGTGATTAGAAAGTAAAGAAAAGACTAGAAAGTAAAATTTCCCTCCGCTAGATGTCCCTGTTGGATAATTTATACAGGTTAAGTGAAGTAAAAACTTCCAACCGCTAGATGGCAAAGTACAATCAAGCTTAACGAGTGACCCGCGTTGAATAACCCTTAATAACTTGCGAACCAATTGCCAATTGCCAATTGAACCAATAATATACGACATGCCGCTGAATGCAGAATTTCACAACAAATCCATACATATAAGTCTCCTATGCACTGCAAACTAATGGGACCCGTTATTCTCTCTTCAAGTTCAAGTTTAGTAAGAACTAGGGAGGTTGGTGACTTAAAAACAGAATAGCCGCTCGCTGTGCGAAAAATTCTTATATGTATGAATTTGCTATGAAATTATTTTAGGTTAAATTAGCGTAATTCTCGACAAGCAGAGTGAGAATGGCAGCACGAACGTTAACCCCCTTCTAGCGTGACAACAACGATGCATGACATTTTATAACGAAACTTCAATTTGACGTATATTCTGACACTCGGGCTCTACTTTTGAATATGACACAACAAACTGCTATTACTACTCTATTATTCACACTTAAAAAATAATGCGAACTAGAATTGTGCTACGCGTCACAACTCGAATTTCAATCAGCCACGTATGAAAAATCAGTTTATATCGGTTGAAATACTGTTACTCGCCCTCATTGTGTCTACGCAGTTGCTCGAAAATAGAGCAATACTTCTCAATATTATATACCAATATTTCTCATTCAAGTAACAAATGTGAGGAGGGTTCAATGGTCTAAAAAATGCAATTTTCGAATTTTTGCACTGCATATAATAATTATTGTAAAATACTACATTACGCGTTTTGTTGAAGACGTTTTACAATATTTAATTAACACTATACAGCTTATATTTGAACAACCACTATTCTTCAATCTAGATGCCTCCAATTGCTATAAAAACATTGTAGGTGTAGGTCGTAGGTGTTTTTTAAAAAAATTACCATAATCAAATCAGGCACATAGCTTGGCGTAGGTGACGACTGTGTTTTTTCGAATAAGGATAATCAACAATATGAAAAACGTTAAAACTATCAAATGCAAATCACCATACAGGAGACGAAAATCACCTACAATATCAGATGTTGGGTATCCATAATAATACCTACGTATGAGTACAATAAAACCAGATTTTAAATATCAATAAGACAAAATAAATAGGAGAAGATAGGATAACTTCTTCATGTCCTTAAGATTATACCGAGGTCCATTATAGCATGAGCAATTATATAGTACCTAGAAGAAGAAGGAATGACAAAGAGATAGTTCATTCCTGAAAATAGGTATATGAGACTCTATCTTTAAGTGTAATAGATATTCTTCAAAAATAATAGATAGAAGCTAGAGAATAGGCATTACACATACACTGAACTTGAAGTAAATGTATATATAATACACGGTTAAACATTTTCTCTGGCTGACTTTTCTAGAAAGATTATTAATTATTTTTACGTGCTTTTTTCTGCTGTATTCTAAAATATAAATCGTTTTGAATTTTAATAATTTCTATTTTCACTTTTCATTTCTTTGCTCTTGATCAGAGCTGTATTTAGCTAGCTTAATATGCTGTAGCAAATGTAGGATGCCTAAGTAAAAACATATACGTAATTTCGGTAATACGGTTCATATTCCGTGGGCGATGGTAAAAAAACGATTAAGATTGCTATAATGAGAAGAATTTGCATTCCACATATTGAAGAAAGAAAATTGTCCCCTATACTGTATTGTACGTCTTTAGGGAATGAAAAGGTATGATTTGCGAATTTGCGATTGATGATGAGCGAACGGCAAGCCAATATTATATGAATAGTTTATACTAGAATTGGGCTACGATTATCTAGAACTCTGCAATATTGATCAAAATTGAAGTAGATAGTTAGCTAAAATCTTTAATCGTAACATACAATCGTTCCTAAAAATTGAAGGTCCAATAGTACTTTAGTAATGAAGTAAGTGCAAAATCACTGGATCGGAATTGCTAACTTTCAAGCATATAGCACGAGGACTGTAGCATATGCTGCTTTTGCCAAATTGTTAATCCTGCCCTGCGCTTTATTGAGCTACATAATATATTTATATATCTATCAATCTATTCTTCCATGTTTGTTTTGTTATAACATTAAAGCTCTACAAAATTCAACTGTTTTCAATCACTTTTGAACGTAGTGGGAAATGCAGGAAATAACAACGTGTAGTGGGATTCTTAACTTGCGTCAGAATATTAAACTGACTCCGGAAAAAAAGAGAGAGTTTATTCGATGGATGGGATATTTGAACTATCATGCGACACATGCAGTGTTTTATCTGGAGGTAAAGAATAGCTTCTAACGAAAAAAATAGAATTGCCGTTTGGTAAAATGTCCTTTCAAGAGAAAGGAGCAAAGTCTTCAGTGACTATGATCATAGTTTTGGTTGTTAGTCTTATTTTTCCCTTGGCAGCAGGTATGAATACGGAAAGATTTCAATATGTAGCTTGCAGTGATTGCATTAATAATAATAACAAATTCAGGCCACGCAACATGGAATGCGAGTGGACAATACGAATATTACGTTTCACCTGGAGGAGATTCAAGGCCATATGATCAAGCTCAAGCATATTGCAATGGACAAGGTGGTGAATTAGCTCTGGTGAAGACGCAGGAAATTCAACAATTTATACAAACGCTTGTCACTAACAACTCAGGTGATACCAGAATACAGTGACCAATATACACGCTTAAGTATGTGAAGTTCAGTGAATTTTTTAGTAAAAATATATTTGTAGGTAGTCCATATGGATTTTTCATCGGACTACGTGATATTGGATCAAATGGAACTTTTATTTGGAATGATGGTGAAGCTTTAAGTTACAAGAACTGGGGGACAGGTGAACCAAATAACATTGGAAATGAAACCTGCGTCATAATGGGATGGATATACACATATGCTGCTAATCTTCCCTGGTACAATGTAAAATGCACCACAGGCACGTTCGGACCTCGAGGATTTGTCTGTCAACGATTCATATTAACCACTTCGTTATCCACTTTTTCTACAACAGCAGGTATACTGAAAAACATATTACTTGAAAAATAACGTAGTTCTGGAGTAGCAGTGAAACAGAATTTAAAATATTGTTACACCCTGTAACCTCTTGGATTTATTTGCATGATAATGAACGCTGTAGTTATAAATCAAAATTAAATAAAGAAAATTCGGGTACAATAAGTGAATGTACAACACTGTAGATAATACCTAGAAAAATACGTGTCCTATGACAGGGAATCAAAACAAAACTGGGAAGTGACTAGAGATATTATGACTTGGATTTGACTTTGAATATGACCCTGTAGTTAACACTTCAATTTTATAAGGAGAACTCACTTTCCCGGTGCAGTTGAAGTGCCAACCTGTTTATATTTACTTCGTCGTGTGCAGTTCATGGAAATTGAAAACATTAATTTTAATATGATACTTATGATACCATTGTAGCCATATATGTCATTACCTTAACATTGGCTGAAACAGAAATAACTACAGCGACAAATCCAACGACAACTACATCTGTTAAAAATACTTTATCCGGAATTGTGACCAATAGTCAGTCGCAATCAACGACCATAAACATAACAGGAACCGTTGCCGATGTCAGAACAGTGACTATTACAAAGGCAAAACAAACGGAAAATTCAACTACATCTACTATGACTACTGAATTTGAAACCGAAACTAGTCAACCGCATCAAAAATCTACGGATATAACCTCTACCCATCCGAGCGATCAGTCACAACCACACCTAAACACTACGTCTGCAAGCAGCAGTTCAGCTTTTCTGGATTGGGCAATAGCCGCTGGAGTTGCCGGCGTCGTATTTTTATGTGTGATAATCATTTCCTTACGTTTCTGCATACACACGAGAAGGTAATAGCTTTAAACATAAACACTGTATAAATAAAAGCCTTCTACCACTACACTTAGATAACAAATCAATCCAATGCTATTTTGAGATGGTCTGATTTGGCATTCGAAGTTGCAATTCTCCTAATGACTTCTGAAAGTGTTCTCATTCCACATTATGTGTATTGTATTATGGTACCTACATATATTATTATATTACTCAACTCCATTCAAAGTACAGACTAGACTTTAATCGAGTCGCATTCAAAAATGACTTGAATCGACTTGAATAGTGTTAGAATAATTTGACCTAATTGACTCAATTACGACAGCTGAGTTAACACTGCGAATGAACTGAAGATACAACAAAAGTTTCCAAATGCACGATATTATGTTTAATTTACAAACTCATTATTTCTGTACTTTTATTTTCATTTCTATATTTCTTTAGGAATCGGAGAAATAAGTTAAATATAAATGAAGATTTAGAACTAGCCCACAAAAACAGCGAGGAGCAAATGCAGAATACAGAAGATGACAACAAAGAGGAGGAAAGTGGCGAAGATGGAAATGAAGGTGGTTGCTTCTAGTCAATTCTTGTGTTTACAGTTTCTTACTACCTATAGATTTCTTCCATTTACAATGAGTGGGTGACAGAAACTAAGTTTCCTTTCAAGTGAATGAATTAGGTTTCATATATCACTATTACTACTTCTGTACTAGATCTCAGAACGGGAAAATATTAATATTGCCATAACTTAGTCGAGTTCAAGATTAAAAATATCATTATTGAACTAGGGTATTTTTATGTTAATTTTCTGTTGTCATATTTATTGACTATTATGCGCATAAATAATTCAAATTTAATGTAGTACCACAAGTACTACAAGTAATACCCAACAAGGATACTGGAAACGAAACCTATGCGACGATAAATGCAGAAGATGGAATCCAAGAAGAGACCTACGACCGTCTTAACCACGTTAAAAGAGAAACAGACGACGTTCTGAGGAGAACCGTTGTTGTTGGAACTTCCTGTGACATAAACGCGAAGGTCACAAGTGCACCAATATACGACGTACCTAAATTTCGAAAAAAGACTCTATTGGCTGGGCAGTATTGCACTAATGGCGGAATTGAAAAGAAGAATAGCGAATCTGATAACTCCCTAGAAAAGCCACAAATCGCATTCGGTCAAATGCTCGACGTTCGAGCACAGTTGGAGTCATGTAACGCATTAGACTCAAGCATGTACAAGCAAGTGGATCAAGAAGCAACCATAGTTTCCATTGACCAAAACGCTTCGAAAAAGGCTGTAAAGAGAATCAATTCAAAGCGAGAGAAATCAGGTGACGGGCGAATCACTCCTCAACGAGGCACAGAGTTGAAACCACGCCCCAAGGCTGGCGTTGGCTTAAGTCAGGAGAAAAAAGACCAAGCAATTGCCGTGGATAACCAGGAAAGCGTTCCGATAGAATTAGACGATGACCAAAGTGAAACCGGACTTGACATCTATGCTACTGTCAACAAAACGCAAAAAATATGATGCAAGTAAATAAAGGAGAAATGTGCTGCAGTATTTTTACAGTGTATTCTTGTATAACAATATTGATCTGATTTACTTTTCTTCAGACATTCAATTAAATTTGCTATATCGATATACGTTAAAAAAAACAGCTGCTACTACCAAGCTTCGGTTTAACCCGTTAGCAAGACTATCAAGCTAATTTTCGTCCAATTTCGTTCATGATATCGAATTGATTACATCTCATTGAATAGGGAATAAATATTAAAATAACCTGTATATATTTTTCTATTTGCTTATGATATTTTTTCCTTGCCTCCTTTGCTGCTCTTATTATTTCATATTTCAATGATAATCCCTGATAATTATATTGCTGTTTAGATTAACTATATGAAAATAGCTTTGTATCACTGATCCTATTAACTGCAGTAAGTTATACGAGAAAATCCGTTTATAGTCTAATAAACATTCAGTTAAGTATCGATTTTTGCTAAATTACGACTAGAATCACCGTAACACTCATTGAGGGAAATATTTTTTGTCAATTCTGGGAATTTGTTTATTATTTTATTTTCCTACTGTTAGGATAACACTATGCTGTATAAATTATTAAGATCTCTATTTGCATTATAATTCTTTCCAAATAAATAGACGTGGGCTATTAGCAATTGACAGATTGAGTCAGCAGTCAGGAAACAAACAAATTCAGTAAGAGTAAGCAACCTACGGGGAAATGTCAATTGGAGACGAGGCTCTCAATGACTGATTCACAGCATAGCAGGGTACAGTACTGTCTCTCGTGCATTGATTCACTGCAATAGTAGCTACTATACATACTAACCACAATATCTTATTAGTTTGTTCGCGGATAAAGCTAGAAAGTTATTACCAAGTTATTACAACAGCGGATTTTTATAGGGAATGTGAACGAAATCACATGGAACTCCTACTTCCACTTCTACTTATCCTTTGTATTCCTGGATCTGCAGGTATGGAATTAAAATTTATTAAACGCCCTTCGTCAGGCGAAGCAAGTGAACTTTGAATTTAGGTCGTGGAACATGGAATGCAAGCGGACAATATGAATATTACGTTTCACCTGGAGGAGATTCAAGGTCATATGATGAAGCTCAAGCTTATTGCAATGGACAAGGTGGTGAATTAGCTCTGGTGAAGACACAAGAAATTCAACAATTTATACAAACGCTTATCACTAACAATTCAGGTGAATCGGGAGAATAATATGCAATAGAGATATATTAGTTTTGATAATGTACATACCGGTATTGTGTGCACAGTACTGACAATATTACAATAATATAACCTTAATATTATAATAATATTCAGGAAGAAAATACATATAACTTACTACCCTAATGTTTGTAGGTAGTCCATATGGGTTTTATATCGGACTATTTGATATTGCATCGAATGGAACTTTTATTTGGAATGATGGTGAAGCTTTGAATTACACGAACTGGAATGCAAATGAACCAAATAACATTGGAAATGAAACCTGCGTCATAATGGGGTGGATATACGCATATGATTCTAATCTTCCATGGTACAATGTTAACTGCAACACAGCCACCAACGGACCTAGGGGATTCGTCTGTCAAAGTTTATTAGGTATTTTGGATGACAGTGTTATTTTAGGTACCGACCTGACCTGGGCAAGCTTTTATTGAATTTGCCCTTATACGGTATACATTACTCATACTTCGTTAAGATTTTATCCCCTCCGCCCCCCTAGTGAGTCCGGACCCGACTTTTTTTGTACATGCATTATTCTGGGTTGCATCTGAACCCCTATCAAATTTGGTCGAGATTTGTTAAGAAATATCGACTATGTCTCAAGACAAAAAAATTAACGACCGACAAACCTGTAAACTTCTGTGCTAATTAATAATCTTATGGAACACAATTATTCAGTTACGATAAAGAGAGAGAAAAAAAAGATGTATTCCACATGTCATAAACTCAGATTTTGATAAAAGAACCCGGGTTGATAAGGCTTATCGACTGACTGTATCTATTTATTTATTCCAGATACTCTGAACACAACTATGAGGCCAAATTCTTCTGTTTTTACCACTATAAAACTGAGTACGCCTTATTCGACGAGTACTGCAGTTGAATTTGTTGAAACGACGGAAACGAGTCAGTCATCAGCAACAACAACAACAGAAATCATTCTAACTGGAACACAGATCATATTTTCAACTGCATATGCCACTTCCACTACATATGCATACGCATATGTTTCAGTAGAGATTATAATTGGGACATCTATCGGCATTGCAATGATGATACTCATTGCAACGATATTAGGGATATATATTTGTAAGAAGAGGTACGAAATAGTACGCTATATGTGTTGTATAGGAATATAGTGGTAGTGCTAAATTACTGGATAAGCCTGCCTAAACCTATAGCTGATAATTAATCAAGACTCTTGCATGAAAGTTGTATACGGTACTGTCATTAGTTTTGCATTGCAACTGCGATTTTATCTTGTTAAAGAATTCTTCGCTACTATTAGTCGATGATACTTTACATCTCCAATATAGGAAGGAGGGAATGTGAATTCTTTCAACAGAAGAAGTCGGCCAAACCCATGAATATTTAATCACATATGCAAATAATAATTACACGTTGAACACCAATATTCTACTCCAGATATTCCACAACTAAATATATATATATTTACTTTGTTCAGAAAATCCAAAAATATAACAAGAAAAAAAGTGAAGAAATGTGATGAAGAAGATATGAACTGTGGTTCATCGAAAGAAACGCCATTCGGTGGTAATGGATCGGTAAGCGGAGGTAACAGAGATAATGTTATTATTATCTAAGATATATAAGCCTTCGATTGATAAACAATCTTTAAAGAACTACTGTTCAAATTTGCATTAGTCATGTCATACCATTACTTAATAGAATATGCATTCGTTTGTAAAGAAATACTTTTCTTGTTCCACGCAGAAAATCAAGAAAATGAGGTAGAAGAAGTTCCCTACGAGAATTTAAGGATTGTAAACAGAAGACCATCAAGTGGAGAAACGAAGAAACCTATATCCATATTGCAATTACCTTACCAAGAAAACTCTTCTACTGCAGAAGAACTTTACGTTACTATGTCTGCATCACCCACGAGCCCTATACCTAGGAAATCTCTAATTCCAATACCGAACTCGCTGGATCCTGTATCAGAAGAAATCAATCCAGGAAATGAGCAGCTTTACGTTACCATGATAAGCTCACCCACTAAAGCACCGACCAGGACTGGCCAGCGTAAATCTCTACCGGTGGTGAATACTACACGTAGTTCTAATCAGTACGGAATACAAACAGTAGAAGAAGAAGCTGCTTATGTTTCTATGTTCGCTTCGCCGACTACAAGAAGGGCCCACTCACTGGTTCCAGGAGCTAACAATAATCCATATTCATTGCAACCTTCCGATGAATCATCCTACGTTGCTATGGATGCTACTGTAAAGGAACCAAGAGGAAGAAGATCACATGTGCCCCAAAATGATGACATTTATCTTCCTCGCATGAACGAAGAAATGGGAACTGAAGCGACTTACGTTAACGCGGCCGATTTACATCAAGCACATAATATAGCAAGAAAGTCGTCCGTTCCACAAGTTTGTAGTCAATATAGTTCTGATAACAACAGGGTACCAAAAGCTGAAGAAACATACATGTCTATGACTAGTTTACAAACGCAGTCACAGTCAGCAACCGCTAGTTCTACCAATGTACGACAGCAAGCAGCGGAGCTCAACAACAGCATATATGCTGAAGTTGGCGAAACAATGCAAAACAACCAGATCGAACCAGAATCTACCCACGAATACTCACTGTCAAATAACGAAGTCAGTTCAAACAACGACACTTATAAACATAGGTAAATGCAAGTCATGAACTGTCTTTGCCACACTTACTGATATTATCAATCAATTGTAGAAACGCAGTCACTTATGAATAAGTATCGTACCTCAAGCACTAAAAGGCGCACCGCGTAAATTGAAACAAATTTAACAACGTATAAGGCGCATAATAATCACGTTTTGTAAGGCACACACGAAAATGAGACTAAATCCGACTCATATAAGCAAGCGCGTGCAAATGAAGATCAAACACACACGATAGAACTAGTGGCAAAGAAACGAGTAAATCATCTTCCGAATGTTTGATTGATAGTGTTACGCAGGAATAATCAGGAACAATTTCGATATCAAATTGATGTAATAATGTATTCAAGATTCACGACGTATAAGGCGCAAGTACATTATAAAACGCATAGATTGGAAAATAAAATATATTGGAAAAAAGTAACAATAGTCATTTATTTGGGATATGAGGAATCCTTCGGGTTCCATCTGACGGCTGTGCATTTATTGTGAAGTTAATGCATAGAAATATGGACGATTTAGCAAGGCGTCACTTGGAACTAGAGTTTACACATACCAACGACACATCTCACGGTAGTGTACAAATGTATGTAGCATACTATTATTCGAAAAATAACTCTATTGACTATAGTGTGAAAGTCCTTGGAAGAGCAAAAGCAACGAGTATATTATTCTTGGAGAGAAAATTTGCCTTTTAATTGCTTATAAAAGAGCAATACATTTTTACATGACTGGGTTGTATTGGAATGTTTTTTATGCAATGCTTGAAACATACGAATAGCCTACTAGCTTACAATGCATCCTTTACAAAGGACCTAGGGACGGCTACACTTTCCAGTGTATTTAAGTGAACTACAGCAATGATTTTCAACCGTTTGTAAATGCACCATTCATTCGTTTCGATGACATCCATATCAGCATTACAATTGATGAAACACAATAACCAAACAGCTAATAGCAATGTCTACATGTACTTCTTCCGTAAGGTTTTTGTAGTCTATGCTAGCAGTCAAAAATACTAATTATGGTATTGACTGATTTATATTGCATGACTAATTTATATATGCTTTTATTATGTTAATAAATCAATATATGATGTTTTGAAGTCACTCTCTCTCTCTTATTCTGGTTAGGAGCATTTAAAAATACTGTATTAGATATACTGTACTTCATATTCATACATTCAGATATAAAAATAGATGAATTTATCAGGAACACGAATGTGTGAAGCATTACCAAATAACTTGACTCAGCCATTCATACACTGATCAGTCATCTTCTCCATAACCTTTCCTTTATACTGTACAGATAAGGAAATAATGTAGAAAATGAAGCGCAAATGGAAGTGGAAAAACACGTCATCATCCGTGTGACATTTGCTGCATTTTTTATTGTTGAGTTTACTTCCTATTCAAACACAATTGAGTTTAGTTCTTGCGAATAACATTACCAGTAGTGACAAAAACCTTTAAAGCAGATATGCAAGGCAGATATAGCTCTCGTAATAGTGGGCAATCGTTTTAGTATGTGGAATCAGAAGATTTGTTTATGTATTTTTATTATTTTTTCGTTAGCAGAATACTATACTTAGACCAAGAAAAAACCACTAACGCTTTTAAATTGTATACAGGCAGAGGCGTAAGGTATGAGGACTCAGTATTTTGAATCAATACATTATATTGTGACCGCACATGATTTCTCCATCATCTATTTCGTACTCATGCGTAGTCAACAATTAAATTCACCATTTTACCAGTGGTAGCTTGCCTTAGCTGAAAGTAGCTACATGCATGCAGTAGCTGAGTACCTTTTTAGGTGTGCGCGAATACCTGCGTGTAACACGGTGTGCGTGTTATTTATGATATAGTGATTTAACCTGCAAGCAGAAATCTATCGATCTAATAAAATAATAAGTCAAGCTGTGTATAAGATACAGATACAGCATATGTTGATGTGTAATAGGTGAACTAGGAGTGAACAAATGGATTTCCACGTTGACTCGTAACTTCATTTATCATTGCGAGGAGGTATCTTACTCGCTGCAACAGGAAATACGTAAGAATAGTTAGGAAAGGAGGAGGCAGAAAACGCACATTCAGAGTAGGTAACAGTTTGAAAGTTACCAGCTAGCAAAGCAAAGATTTTTCGTCGCCAGTCAGATAGGATATCGTAATTCGTCGAATATTAGATATGCCCGATTATAAGACGTAGAAAAATGAGGGAAGAATTCATATTAGACGCCCTCGAATAAACAACAACAAGTTCATTATTAGATCAGTGGTGGACAGTAAAGTAATTACCATCTGGTTCTTGTGAAAGGCCCTTGGTTGTAAGAAGCCCTCAATTATAATACGCAGAAAAAGGGGATGCAAAATAAATAGGAGTGGCGTCTTGTATTCGGAGAAATATGATAATACTTTTTTAGAGGTGGGCCAAAGTAAATCCAAACTTATACTGCGAGATATCCCTTATCTTTGGTTTTTCAGCATTATATATTTATTATTTGGCGGAAGAGATAGAAAATCAACATTGATACAGGTTCCCAAACTAAAACTTCTGGAATGATCTGTATTGCATTCTATACATTGGTAATATTCTATAGAGAAATGAGGTATAAAAATACAGCTGTCAGAATACCTAACAGCCTGATTCTAAGAGTACAGAATCTTGAAATTATGAAATTGTTTAGTTGGAATATGATCTTTATATTATACGGTATAGTTCGGAAGGTTGAAGTTATAATTTAAATTATAAACTGGAACCATAACGCCACTCAGATAGACATATAGTAATATGAATTTTAACAGACATTAGTTTACAATTTCTTTGTAAAATTTGATTTGATGAAGCATTACTTCTTGGTGGTAATGATTGGTTTAACTAATGTATACTGAGATATTAGAAAATGTTCAGATTTCAGAAGAAATTTACTTTTGTTCTTTGATTTTCTTAGTCAAACGTAATGTAAAACCTATCAGAAACCGGAACATTTTGAATAAGAGAAAAAAACTACGCTATCTGGTAATCTACATAATGCAACGTTTATTATGCGCTCTACTATTGACAAATTTCATCTGGCAGGTCAAGTGTAAGTATAATATGGCAGAATGATTTACTAATTGTTCACTAATTACGGTTCCGAGTACTTGGGAGGCCATTGAAATATCTGCAAAATATCCTATATTATATTAGAAGAAACTTTAATTATTTATATTAGGTCGTGGAACATGGAATGCGAGCGGACAATACGAATATTACGTTTCACCTGGAGAAGATTCAAGGCCGTATGTTGAAGCTCAAGCATATTGCAATGAACAAGGTGGTGAATTAGCTCTGGTGAAGACGCAAGTTATTCAACAATTTATACAAACGTTTGTCACTGACACTGGCACATCAGGTGAAGGGATATAGTAGATAATATTATATTAATAATTCAAATTAAATATTATATTATTGTTTTTTACGGATAACGACACTTCAAAAAAGTGAAAATGTGGGAATCTTTTTAAAAACTCTATTATTGCGTGTGCTGGTTATTAATGTATTTTTCCAATTACTCCTTAATACATACCCCTAATTGAATGGTAGTGGTGTAGAAATATAACTCACTGCAGCAGATAAATAAGTTTCAGTCTAATGTAGGGTGGTCCGACTTTACCAGCATCGGGGCCGATAAAAAATTGTTACCGGAGTTCGCGGGCCGCATATATAGAAGCTCTTTAATATTTGGGCCATATTCAAGGTAATTTTAGAATATTTGATGATAAACGAAGCACACTTAAGATATTTTTGAAATGGATGACAAGCCATGTTCACAAGACTGTTCCTGTAGTAACCTCAGTTTTCATACCTACAACAATCTTTACAGGCCGAAATAAATCACGTGACGAACCTTATGATGTTAACACGCGGGCCTACAGTTTGATCACTCTGATGTAATGTATAGAAACAATGTACTCGGGGAATTTTTCGGCGTTATCAAATCACTTATTACATATTTATTGGGTTACTAAAGTTGAAAGAATTATTTATCAGTTATCTAGCGTAGGCTGTGTATGTGACATTTAATACCATGCTATAATTATTGGTAGATGTTTCCTTTTGAAGATGAAAATGTTCAAGTTCAAGTTAAAAATAAAATTTTGAAGTTAAATCGGATATGTACAGGTAGTCCATATGGATTTTTTATCGGACTTCGTGATATTGGATCAAATGGAACTTTTATTTGGAATGATGGTGAAGCTTTGA
>QRAM01000213.1:21656-68504 GCA_013436055.1 Halocynthia roretzi | reverse complement strand
AGGTCAGGAGACGTATTCCGTTGTGAACAAACCAGACAAAGGATCTAAAAACAGTGGTGAATTTCTAAATCAACCAGATCTAGAAGCAACTTACTCTAGTCTTAACCGAGAAGGATCAAATGTAAATGCTGCCGATACCACTTATTCGTCGCTAGGTGTAAATGACGCTGCTTACAACATGGTAAATGCAGGTCAGGAGACGTATTCCGTTGTGAACCAACCTGACAAAGCTAAAAACAGCGGCGGATTTCTGAATCAACATGAGCTAGGAGAAACCTATTCTAGTCTTGACAGGGAAGGTTATTCCTCGCTAGGTGAAAATGAGGCCACGTACAGCATTGCTACTCCTGTACGATCTCTAAGCAACGTCAACGGAGCCGGGGCCAGTAATCAAATGGGCGAAGGAGACACTGGAAACTATTCTGTGATTAACGACGGTTCAGCTGAAACTCAACAGTCGGATATATATTCGACCTTGAACATTTGAAACTGTCGTTTCCAAACCCTAGGTGGGGACCTGATTATAGGCAACATCAGGATTATCATAATACCTGCACTTAACTTTGTCATCTTACCACTCAACACACTCTTCCTGATGTTTATCGTGTTGATACCCATTTTGAACGAGGAAACTATTTATTTCACATCCATTTATGCATTTACTTTCAGAATATTGGCTTATATAGAAGCATATTAAATATCCTATTATATTAGCCTCTATGTATTTTTTGAATGCGGAATATTTTACATGTTATGGTATTCTTTTGATGCAATAATTCAGTTTCATTTAGTTAATATTATGTTGCAAATAACAAATATGCTGATAACAATAAAATGAGATTTAGTGTAAAAGCTACTAGTAAAATTGATGAAAAGATGTAGGTAATACTTTGTATATAGATTGAGTAAGGCTGTTGACTTTTCATTTATGTTGACTTTTCATTGTAGTTATAGTTACAGGTACCACAGGTACTACGTATCATACATCAAACTGTTCTTTCGTAAATGTGGATGAATCACTGCAGGGAACCAGCAATGCAGGAGTGTAAAGGGGTAATTAAGTTCATATCAATAATCTGAATACATTGCAACCTTTCAATGAACCATTCGCGTTAGATACTGCTCTGAAGATCACACATGCCCTTACAGCACTTATTTTACTCGCATAAACGTCGCCATGGGAGCGGAAGCGACTCACGTCAACGCGGTTGAATAACATCACATAGCAAGAAAATTACACGTATCACGAGATGGCAGATAGCAACAGATTATACAAAAGCTAAAGAAACCTACACATGACACATGCCTATGATTGGTCTGCAAGCACAGGCACAGTAAAAAAGCGCAAGTTCTAGCAATGCATGACAACAAGTAGCAGCACAGCGAAATTGTGTGCATAGAAATTCATGAAACACAACAGAACAGAACAAGCTTAAACCAGAACCTACCCAGAATAGAGGAGGAGATGTTTACAAAAATCTCCACAATTCAAACCGTGCCACATGCAGACACGTAAATGCACGCCACGAATCGTTTTTGCCACACTTACAGATATTATCAATCAATGAGAGAAACGACCTCTATTATAAATAAGTACTGTATAATGTAGATCATTTAATTCCAGAAGTGTATTGGGAAAATAAACAGAGTGAATCTAAAATGCTTCCCAATTCACTTCATTCTGTATTTAGAAAATAATTTGGGCCTCTTGATTACAGTGTGAAATTTCTTGGGAGAACAAAAGCAATAACAAGTAGATTGATAATAAAGACAGAACACTTGCTACAAATCCTTCAAGGGGTTTGCGAGAGAATTCATTTCAGTTTTGATGGCCTGCAATATCAGCATTACAATTGATGAAACAGCAGTCGTAACGTGTTAAGCATTTTTACCCAATTTGTCATTCAAACACTGCTTAGTCATTTTTGATATAACCTACTGGCAGTCTTTGCTTTAAACTACCCAGATAAAGAAATAATGGTGAAAATGAAGCGCAGATATACCAAAGAGGAAAACACGTCATATTCTTCTTACGTAAATATTTGCTGTATTTTTCAACATTTGAATAATTGCCCACAAGGTATCTACTTCCTTCATCTTACTTCCTATTTCTACATCAATCGAGTTTTGTTTGTGCGAATGACATTTCCAGTAAGTAGTGACAAATAATATAAAGCACATATGTAGACAACTCTGGTAATAGTGGCCAATTGTTTTTATTGTGTGGAATCGAAAGTTTTGTATATGTATTCAAATTCTTCTCTCGGAAGCAGGATTCTACAGCATATTTATAACAAGATAGACCGTTAACACTTATAAATCCTATGCACAGGCATAAGGTACACTTAGTACTAGGTGTTTTAAATCAATACAATACATTATATTGTGATCGCACATGGTATCCCCATCATCTCTTTTATACTCATGATTATACTTTTTATCATTCTGTATACATTTTATCATGTGTAATAATTAAATGAACGACTAACTGGATTTAACTTGAACTGTGAGCAGTTTAAGAGGCGGAACGTTTGCCAAATTTGAAAAGGGCGAGAAAACCTATGGACTAAAATAGTCTCCGCGCTTATACAGAACCTCCCGTATTTCAATTCAGGCTATTGATCAGTTCTAATTGCGTGATAATTGGATGGTAGTTTGACTTCAGTTCTCTTATGTGGCTCTGAGCAGCAAGTTATTAATATGACTAACTTAAAGTTATCACTAAATCACAGCTGCATGCGAGCATTCTGCAACTTCCTAAATATTAGGAGTAGTTTATGACCTGTGGATGGGTACGTTCAATATATTCCAACGAAACATAATTCAAATCATTGTTATGTTAACTTTCAAAACTACTTCGCGTTATTTGGGATATGCTGATTTAACCTGCAAGCTGAAATCTATCCATTAATAAAAATTCTCTATAGTCAAGCTGCGTATAGGATACATATACAGCATATGATCGTTTGTAATAGGTAATCAACGAGTGAACAATGGCTCACGCATTACTTCGTTTATTTAAGCTCGTTCTCTGTAACAGGAAATGCGTGAAAATAGCTCGCGTGGTAGATAGACACATCGAGAACAGGTTTGGAAGTCACCAGGTAGCTAAGCAAAGGAATTGGGAGGTTTTTGTTAGTCGTAAGTCAGGCAGATAGGATATCGTATTTTTTCGAATATTAGACGCACCCGATTGTAAGAGGCAGAAAAATGAGAGAAACAATTCATATTAGACGCCCTCGAATATAAGACGTGACAAATTCATTCTGGGATCAGAAATCGACAGAAATGTTGAGCTGGAACCAACAAAATTAAACATTATATATACAGTGTATGAGCTACGATTTATCATTGTAGCGCACGTGTACTCAACAAGAAAATGATTAGCAGGTCAAAGTCACTACGTCACTACTATGGTAATCTAGTGAACAGCAGGCTATACAGAATATAGATTGAACTACCACGAATATGAACAATACATTAGATTTCGACATATGCAATTGATATTATATTTTCTATATAGTATTATAACGGACATCAGTTGACAATTTCTCGGTAAATTCTTATGTGATGGAGCATTACTTCTTGGTGGTGATGCCTGGTTTAACTGGCGCCTACGTCATACGCCATTAGAAAGTTTTGAAATGACAAAGGATATCAACTTCAACTTTTGTTCTTTAATTCCTTAACCAAACATAATGTAAAACCTAACAGAAAGTTTGAACGTTTTGAATGAGAGAACTAAACACCGCTATCAAGGAATCTGCATAATGCAACGATTATTATACCAGCTACTATTGACAAATTTCATCTGGCAGGTCAAGTGTAAGTATTATAAAGCAGAATTGTTTAATAATGTTGACTAATTACGGTCCCGAGTACTTGGGGGTGGCCATTGAAATATCTGCAAAATATCCTATATTATATTAGAAGAAACTTTATTTATTTATATTAGGTCGTGGAACATGGAATGTGAATGGAGAATACGAATATTACGTTTCACCTGGAGGAGATTCAAGGCCGTATGATGAAGCTCAAGCATATTGCAATGGACAAGGTGGTGAATTAGCTCTGGTGAAGACGCAACAAATTCAAGAATTTATACAAACGCTTGTCACTGACAATTCAGGTGAAGGGATATAGTAGATAATATTATATTATTAATTCAAATTGAATATACTATATATACTAATGTTTCTTACGGATAACGACACTCCAAAAAAGTGAAAATGTGTGAATATTTGAAAAATATATATATCATTGCGTGTACTCATTATTATTGTATTTTCCAATTCCCCCCCCCCCCTTCCTTGAATTGAATGGTAGTGGTGTAAAATAATATACTGTATACACTGTTGTTTAAAAAATACATCTCGTATTCACAAAGCCCTCGACCCCGACTTGGAAAATATTCTACGATAAGTTTCCTTTTATGCTTTCTACGTTATGGTTATTTTCTATAGTTTGTTTTGCGCCAGTATTATATAACTCACTATAGCAGATAAAGTCGTTACAGTGTAATGAAGCGTGATCCAACTTTACCAGCATCGGGGGCCAATAAAATTGTTACCGAAGTTCGCGGGCCGCATATATAGAAGCTCTGTAATATTTCGGCCATATTCAAGGGGATTATGGGAAATTTGATAATGAACAAAGCACATTTAGGTGATTTATTAAATGGATGACAAGCGATGTTCATGAGACTATTAGTTCCCGTAGAAATCTTAGTTTCCATACTCAAACCACATATCCCCGTGAAAAAACCTACAGGCAGAAACAAAATTACGCGGCATACATTACGCGGGTGACATGAGGGTTTGATAACTTGTATAGAACCAATGTATTCGGGGAACCTTTCGACGTGAGCGGATCACATATTACATATTTATTGAGTTGGTACAATTGTAAGAATTATTTATCAGTTATATACAGTACATGGTATTGTGATATTTAATTGTGGACGTTTAATCGGATATGTACAGGTCGACCATATGGATTTTTCATCGGACTACGTGATATTGGATTAAATGGAACTTTTATTTGGAATGATGGTGAAGCTTTAAGTTACAAGAACTGGATGACAGGTGAACCAAATGACATTGGAAATGAAACCTGCGTCATAATGGGATGGATATACACATATGCTGCTAATCTTCCCTGGTATAATGTGAAATGTACCACAGACACGAATGGACCTCGAGGATTTGTTTGCCAACGACCAATACGTATGGTGGTTTATTGTTTCCCAAATTATAGGAATATGAACTCTTTATTAATAACAAATACCAATTAATATCAGTTTATAGTTGGGGGTCGTGGACTTCATGGACTAGTTGCGAAAATTCAACTATGTATCAACATCGAAGTCGAATGTGCAATATTACTACAGATAGACCTGTTAACTCATCAGACACGTGCACAATGAATCGCAATGATCCGGTATGATTTTTGTTGTTGTTCATAAGCCTCGAAAGCAAGTACGTGGCTCAACCACACGAAACCTCACACAATATCACACATTTAACCATAATATTAAAATGAAGTTACAGAATACTGAACAGAGCAAAATTTGCAGAATTTCTATTTAGAGGATTACATACTTTTCTATTGTATCTACGAGATATTTATTAATTCAGAGCCTAAGCACGGTACGGGCTACTTAAATGCTAAAAACAAAGTTCACAAGTACTATAGGGCGCATATACGTAATAAGGGTTGAAGGTTGGAAGCCATATTCATTTACAAGGTTATTAATGTTTTCTTTAGGAAAATCGGACGTGCAGCTACACGACTACTGAAAATGCTGTGACATCACCTACAGTTAGCAGCACTTTTACCACGGGTAACCGACAAGGGAGGTGTAATAATTTCTAAAGTAACTAAAAAAATTGCTGAAGCATAGTAACACACGTGTTCAGTACGTAATTAATAAGATAAGCGAATTTGTAGACCTAATGGTATTTATGCATTTGATCCGCGTTACAGGCATAAATAGGAAAAGGCGGGCTGTTTGGGCAAAATTTATTTGATCATTTTGATCAAGTGATCTTCCCCTAAAATCCTCAAAATTTCTTTCGATAGATCTGACCTCATCTTCATCCAGCGCAATATTTACGGGTAATGGCATTTCATCGACATTAGACGAAGTAATAACGGGAACATCAGGCGTTACAAACGGTAACTAAACTATCATCCTCTCGAGCATGCGATGTTAAAATCAATTAATTGAATGTCCTTTAGTTAAAATCCAAAAAATCCGATTTGTGAGGCAATGAACGTAAATATATATAATGGTAGATTTTTTTTCTCATTGTCTTTCGCTTTACTATTACACAATTGGTGTTAAAATTTAGTCATTAGAATAGGGGTGGCTAACCAATGGAGTATGGATGATTAGAAGCGGAAAAAAATATAAATTTATGATAAGAATCCAAGTAGTTTGAAGCAAGAAATGTGTCAATATATCATGTAAAATGCTCATTATGTCTACATTAACATGTTTTTAAAAGAATTGAATGTGAATACGAGAGTTAAATGGTGCATATGAACTCGGACTTCAAATAATTAACCATGGAAATTAACCATAACTATGGAATGCAAAAGGTTGACCATTACTGATTTCAAGCATATGTTGCTCGTCTCTGGTTAGCGTTTACTATGTATCAATCAGTGTTGACGCTGTGAAATTGATACAGTGACATGATGATCGATTGTTGTATTTGAAACGTTATTGGAAAGGTAATCACTAGCAAAGGTCGGCCTTTTTACAATATACAAGTCTATTTGGGCTGGGGAATAGTAGCCATAGGTGAGTCTGCATGTAGAATTTTTTCATTCAATAAACTGACGTGGGCAGTCATTACTCACAAGGTAAATGGCTGGTTATCAAATCTTTTATTCAATTCCCTATTTCATCACTATTTATTGAGGCATTGAATATACCATATTTGCAGCTCCTACACTTCCAGCCATTTTATTCCTTATAATAATATACTGTATGAAAAACTATAAACTATATAGAACAGTGATTGACGCACTGTATTAAGGTTCCATGTTGGCTGATCAAAAACTAATTATATTGTGTACATATTTCAGATATCACGACCAACACTAGCAGTTCATCACCTTCATCTTCCAGCATAATACCTATTGCTGTATCAATCTCTGCTGTGATCGCGATATTACTGATTATAGGAATAGTTATCTTGTGCAAGCGCAGAAATAAGTACGTCATCAAGTGCCTTGTCTTTATTCGTAACTAAAACCAATGTGATGGTTTAAATACTGACTATATTTCTTGTAATTTGTAAGAAACAACGATTCTCATAATGGAATTGAGATACCAGATCAAAATCCTCAAAATCCCCAAAATCCTCAAAATCCTCAAAATCTCGAAGCTTTAGATGGAGAAATCAATCCAGCCTATATGTCAGTTCCAGATATTCAAGCAAGTAAGTAGATTGTTATTAGTAAAATCCGCTCATTGAAGCGTTGGTAATTTTATTTTGGATAGCTGTAACGCCCTTAGTGGAAAATACAAGAATGCGGATATATACCTAACAGCTTATGCGTTGAAGGCTTACCTGGGCAAGGGCGGGCAGACCTGCTAGTACGGTATAAGTGGGAAAGTTTGTTTGTTTGGTTGGTTATTTATTTGTCTCGAAACAACGTCACCACTTCTAGACACATCTTCAACAAATTTGGTGCTTCTAGAATAATGTATTAACAAATGAAAACCGGCCCATGGTGGGCCAAAGGTGCTGAGATCCTACATAAGACTTCTCCAATGTCGCCTATAGCGGTAAAATACGAATCTGGATATCCACCAACAAAATATTTTTGGTCAAAGGTTCACCCCGAGCGAAAGCCAATTCCCTTTGCTGTTATAATATAAAAATATGATACAATATTTATATAAATAAAGAGTTATACAACGACTAGAGATATACCGACAGTCCAATAACGGGTTTCAGAAGTATATATATGGATAAAAACACAGGCATGGTAGTATTGGTGCCAAGAACATTTCCTAGCGACAAGAATATCAGCTTATTCCATAATTGCCAATAGACCGAAATTTAATAAATTTACACGTTATCCTGTTTTAGCCTCAACAGCCCAAGAAACGTACGCCGTAATTAACAAAAAACCAACTAGGAAAAAGAACAAAGGAAAGGACAGTGGGGGGCAAGGCGAGGTTGCGCTTCAGGAGACGTATTCCATTGTGAACAAACCAGGCAAAGGATCTAAAGATAGTGTCGGATTTCTAAATCAACCAGATCTAGAAGCAACTTACTCTAGTCTTAACCGAGAAGGATCAAATGTAAATGCAGCCGATACCACTTATAAGTCGCTAGGTGAACATGACGCCACGTACAGCATGGTAAATGCAGGTCAGGATACGTATTCCGTAGTAAACAAACCTGACAAAGCTAAAAACGGCAGCGAATTTCTGAATCAGCCTGAACTAGAAGAAACGTATTCTAGTCTTGACAGAGAAGGTTCGAATCAAAATGCTTCAGATGCCACATATTCCTCGCTAGGTGAAAATGAGGCCACGTACAGCATTGCTACTCCTATACGATCTCTAAGCAACGTCAACGAAAATGACGCCGAATACGACACATTGCATGTTACCAAGCAAAAGTCTCAAAACGATACGACAAACCACGTGGCTAACCTTCCCGGCGCCTCTAATCTAACGGACGGAGAAGATACTGAAAACTATTCCGTTATTAAAAGGGAAGACGGTTCCGCTGAAAATCAACAGTCGGATATATATTCGACCTTGAACATTTGAAACGGTGATTCCTAGACATTAGATTACAAGAGGATTACGATGAGGATTTCATTATACAATTATTTGTGTTTTGTATTTCACAAGTCAACGTCAGAGTCTATGAATCTAGCAGCTGGATATTACCAAACTGCCTGTTCTACCACAAAGATTTTTCCAAACTTTGTACATACATAAAGATTGTATACGAAGTTGTCCTATATTCACGAGAAGACTATTTTTCACACCAATTTTATGTACTTACTTTCAGAATATTATCTTTTAGGTATTTTCTTTATTCCTTTCTATCAATCATATTTGGTCTTTGAGCAGATATACCTTTCAAGTTTGGATTTTCAAATTTTCAATTATCAATACGTTAAATTTTTGGGCCCCAGGTGGCTTTTATATAAGCATAATACATAGTACATTAGCACATATGTACTAATTGAATGTGGAATGTTTCAAATGTTACGGTGTTCTTCCTATTCATTCATAATTCAGTTTCATTAAGTTAATAATAAGTTGCAAATAACAAATATACTGATAACAATAAAATGAGATTTGGTGGAAAACCTTTCAGGGAAATTTTCAAAGGATGTAGGTAATTTTATTGACTTTTCATTTAGTGATGATGTAGATATTGGAATCAGGTACATATCGCATTTGTACTACAGGTACTACATATCATACATCATATATCACACATTACACATTTGGATAAATCCACAAAGGATACCCAAAAATGCAGTAATGTAAAGGGGAATGTAATTTTACTATTTTTACTATTAAATATAGTACAAACTCGATAATTCTGCAAGGTTCTAGAAATCTTACACATCGTGTCGTGACAGCGTTGGTGAGCTACTGAATTTTTTTTCTAAGCTGTATTGATTATAATACAAACGTTCATTAACCTAAAATAAAGTAATACCGTTTAATAAGCTTAAATACAATGTTTGAGCACTACGCATGTACTGAAATGTTAGTCGCTATGTGTCGATATTCACAACATACAGTAAATTGAGAATATCCGCCTACAACAATAACTACTTCCGCGAATACCAATTCTGATAAAGTCATCTGGATTGGTTGGAAATATGATTGATACCTTCACCCACTAAAATATTACAAATAAAAACTAATGAGTACTCCGAATAATAATATTGTAATGTGCACATTATCTCAGTATAACGCAATGTAAGAAAAGACAGTATGCACCAAGAATTTGTAAATACTTTAAGAACTCGCAAACTCAAATCAGTCGACACAATTTTAATGTAGTAAAGATACTATAGTGTGAAAGAAACCAATGCCTTGATTTCCTAACTAAAGTTATTTTCACATCATACTTCCTTAAGAAACTAAGATACCTATAAAATGGTCAAAAAATGGGGGGGGGGGAGTTCGTCTTTATAATGAAAGATGTTTCACGTTAAAGGCGTCCTGAATATGAAACTTTTAAGAAGATCGACGACGTTGTTCCACCAAGGTACTGTTATACACACAGATATACAACTGCCAGCAACCAATGATAGAAAACTCAGCCTGAGTAGGTTTGAAAGCTTACTTCACGATGACCCAATAGTTGCAAATCTTCAGAGCAATGTACGGTACAATCAATTAATATCATCTTCAAGCCTTGACTTAAATGTTTACAGATATTACGCGTCATTACCTTATTTCCTGTTCTGTCTATATTTAAACAAATCTTTGCGAGTTAGGAAATGACCCACGCCTAATGCAGCGCCAAGAAATAAGAAGATATAACAGCAGAGGCAAAACAGAACCTTCTGGTGCAATGTATTCCTGAAAGAAGGTGATGTTGCCTAGCGGTATTAATTTACTTGGCATGGATATATTTTGTAGGTTTTTCAGCTTATGTATTTTCGTCGGTGTCGTTGAAGGTTAGTCCACGATATTTACAAATAGTAATAAGTAGAATTGAAATAACTGCATACTGGGTTGACTTAAGGTCGAGGAACGTGGAATGAGAGTGGACAGTATGAATACTACGTTTCTCCTGGAGGAGATTCAATGCCATATGATAACGCTCAAGGGTATTGCAGTCAACAAGGTGGAGAATTAGCTCTGGTGAAGACGCAAGAAATTCAAGAATTTATACAAACCCTTGTTCCTAACAATTCAGGTGGAGAGAACAATCTCAATAATGTACAGGATAGGAAATGACATATAATCTGATAAATACAGTCAATTTAATTAGGATATAATGTAATAACAGAATGCGAAAGGTACATAGAGTTTAGATAAAACACGTTAGAAAATGAAATAACCAACCAAAATATTAATTGTGACAGGTCAACCATATGGATTTTTGATTGGACTACGTGATATTGGATCGAACGGAACTTTTATTTGGAATGACAATGCGACCTTGAATTACACTGGCTGGATGACTGGTGAACCAAATGACATTGGAAGTGATGAAACCTGCGTCATAATGGGATGGTTGTATACATATGATGCTAATCTTCCGTGGTACAATGTAGCATGTATCACAGGTTCTGAAGGACCTAGAGGATTTATCTGTCAGCGTCAAATAGGTGTGAAATTAATCTAAATGAAAATCCACTTTGTTAATTCGGTTAAGCGGCATCACTGGCACTAATTCCACGTTATAATATAAGAGTCAACAACAGAAAGAAAAACATCAAACGCAACAGCGACAGTGACAGCAAAAGCAACAGCAACAGCAACAGCAACAGCAACAACGAACCAGAAGGCAGATATCTCCACATACACAGGCGATATGAGATTAGAGTCTACAGCAAGTCCATCCGCAGGTATTTCGAAAAAATATATATCTTAAACAAGCAATACGTTTTCAAGTAAATGAAATTTTGTTGAATACTAATCAAATAATAAAATAATAGAAAAGGATTTCATGTGCATCCATAAAACTTGGATATGGGATTTTTGCATTGATTCTAGTTCTACGACAGGTAATAATATAAGTGTTATGTACTTGTAGTACCCGTAGCAGCACCAACTGGGTAACCCGTGGCCAAATGGTCAAGATTCAATTTTAGATCTTATGCGCCATCTAGCGGTAGAAACTATGCTCTTTTCAATTACAGTCACTTCAGCTAAACGTCACTCTTGTGCCACTAAACTCAAAGCCAAACATCTTTTTTACGACATTGTTTACTGCTATAGGTTCATGGCAATCTTTACATCTTTGCGTTGTTTAGTTACAGATGATACGATGTATGAAACAACAACTGAAATGCAAATTTTATCAACGAAAGCGATTCTTTCCACCCAGCAAAATACGCAGTACCCAAGCACGTATTCATTCTATTCTTCCAGTCAACAAACATCTCCTCATTTAACCAATGGAAACGAAATCACTTCAACAAACTCTCAAATACCAGAAACAACAAACGCAGTAAATGCACCATCGTTACTAGTCCCTATTATCGGTGGTGTTTCTGGATTTATTTTCCTGCTGTTACTTGCTATAATTACTATATTCTGCCTAAGGAAAAAGTAAGTGAGTTTAACCAGATTATGAAACGCAACATAATAAAAAACAAAAAATTATAACAGGAAAGCCAGCCAATCTGAAACGCCAATAAAGTTCAACGCTGATAACGACGCAGTTATTGTAGTTAGCGGAAGCAACAACGGAGCAGAGTATGAATTTGTTTACGACCACTTAAACGATGAAAAATCTAAAACAGAAGGCATGGACGACGCAAATGAATCGCATTACGATGTTCTCAATGACAAAGGTAACTTGGTATCACCGAAGTATAAGATACAAAATAAAATTAAGAGTACAGTAATTGAAGAAATATATTTAATATAATATCAGCATATTTATATCAGCAATTTAATTAAGAGGATTGTGTTTATTACAGTCAATTTATTACGACGGAAGTACATGCAATATTTACGATAGTGTCCCTAATCCTTCTGTAAAATTCCTCAAGTTTATATTCCTACCATAACATACGTAAAAAACAAGCTATGTCTGAGAGCCATAGAAATATAGAGGATCTATTCCACTATTTTGGAAGTGCTATACATTATACTTAAAAAAATTCTACATTGATAAAAGGAAATATAGCCCGAGACCAGAATAACCCCCAAAGAGAGGAATCATTAGAAAACTACAACAATAAACCAACGAAGGAAAATCTAAGCAACGACCCATTGCAAGTAAATGCAGCTATTGTGAACCCGTATACGGAAACGATGTCATGTGGCGTGGAAAATACACCAGTAGAAAAACTAGGAGGCGTGTCGCCTGCTAAATCTAACAAGAACATGTCTCATTTAACGGGGCCCACGTTACTTGCAATTAGTACTACTATAAACCCCAGAGATTCAACTTACGCGGAAATAGTCACCTTGTCCGACACACCCTTGACTGAAAACAGGCTAGAAGCCCGAAACATCGAAACGGATGTTGTAGATAACGAATACATCATGATGACCAGAGATACCACTATTAGAAGGAATGTTACTAAATTGCCTCAACTTCCTACCGAGAGGTTCATGAGTGAAAATAAGCTGGAAGCCGCCAACATCGAAACTGGGGTGGTTGCAGATAACGAATATAGCATAATGACGAAAGATACCACACTAAAAGGGAATCATACCGAATTGCCTGAGCTTCCTAAGCAAGTACATAATGTCCGACCCCGACCACCATCATACGTTATGATGAAGCCTATAGGTAAAGAAGGCAAAATGCAAGCTGCAACTGCCGACCTTCCTCTCGAGCCGCCATCTGTCACGCCACCGTCGCTACCCACGATGCTCGAAGAACCGAAAAACGTGTATTCGCTTGCCGACGATGAGACGAAAGTGGAAATTGAAATAGTCGAGGATGAAGCCTACGCTGAAATTGGCCAAGTTTGGGATCAGAAATCAGCCAACAAAATTGACGACAAAGATTTGAATTTAGGCGAAAACAAGGGCAACGAAAAACCGATGAAAATGAAGGTTGGCTACTCGGTCGTTAAGAAACGTTCAAAACGGGAGGATATGAAGTGAAGAGATATACTGAAGACATAGTGTAAGTACTATAGTATAGTATATAGTGTAAATCAACTGCACTACTAAGTAAACGTTTACACCTAATTCACTGTATGAATTATGTTACAGATGTATTTAAACAGATTGAGAGCTTCAACGTTTATTTTGTATCTTTACGCATTTATATTTATAGTCGTATGTTTTCACTTTCACACTTGAAGTTTACTATGAAGATAATCAATTGTAATTAATACCTTGCTTGGATTTATGAATTATATACAACTACCAAATGTTACGCAAATCGTATAATATAGTATACATGTATATAAGATTTTAGTTCTTTCGAAGATCAAATGTACAGAATATGACTTTGTACCATTATAATATAAACCAGTACTGAAATTCTAATCAACACAATAATTTCTATGATGAAACACGCAAAGGCGAATTCGTCTAACAATGACTCTTTATCGCCGTTCAGCGAATATAAACATAGCAGTAATTTACTACCATACATTATTATTAACGCTAGCGTCCTGATAAGACCATATTACCGAAGATAAGATACTACCGAAATAAATATCTTACAATATATATTCGAGGATCGTAAAATATGTTCTACTTCATTCAAATATACAAATATATGCAGTTGGCTAAAGTGAGATCTAGTAAACAAGAATGACGTAGCTAACAATGAAGGAGATGAAACTTACAAGAATATATTAGGCTCACAGATGACAGACTACCTAATTACTACTCACCGCTAATGCAATACGTAGATCTTATCAGTTTGAAAGGATACTATGCTATCTTGTGATGTTGCAGGTAAGATTCCTGTGTCAATCACCAAATGCGAAAAAATAATGGCTAAAATATAGTAATTAAAACAGATATTTGAGTGGAAAACTGAATATTTACAAAGTGACGCAACACATTTAAGCATTAGTCGTATTATTCGCGTCATATTTCTAACTAACTTTTCTAACCTCTATATATTTCAAATTTGTTCTCTGCTACAGTCGAGCTACGTATGTAAACTAGAACCAGAAAACCTTATTAAATACATATTCTAATTTGAAATAAAGAATATTGGATATCCCGCCAATAAGCAGACCAAACATCGTATTTACATTGTCTAGTTACTGGCACATTTTCTTTCATTCGGAGGTTACAAATGATACTGATCGTTACTTAACCTAACCGTGTTTAGTAAGGGACCGCACTCCTTCACTTGAACTGCTTATTTTTCGACTACAAATACCATCTGCCTGGCAATTTCAAAACACACAATATGCGATATCATACAAAAAATCTACACACGCTCGAATATCTTACATATACCACATTTCCTTTCCTTTCCTTTCCACACTACATGAAAACTCGCATGAATGAATATTAAAAGAACTCACAGTTTGCGGCTGATGCACTGGTACAGAAGCTGTAGAGAATTGTTTCCTTCATGCAGACCGTGATCAATGATTTACAGCAGTATTACCGACTTAATTTTAACATTACGAACAAAGAAGACTGATGCAGATAATGGTACAATAACAGTAGAGCATTGTTTTCTTCGCCCGAATCGCACTGGATAGTTTCCAGCAGTAACAGAAACTGAATTCTGGCGTTTTAAGCAATAGGATTCGTGAAAAACGCGATCATTTTTGGTGGCGCACGAGGAAATAATCAACTTCACAACGTAGTGGATAGACCAATCACCTATTAACGATACTAACGGATGAGCAAAGTAAATTATTGATACGGACATAAAATGTAATCATTATTATTATTATTATTCGTTTTTTCAGGAACATGCATCTAATGATTGATTTGTACGTTTCCACACGATAGTGAGTGAGTTTTCAAATGAGTAACCACAGAAGCAGGTGCTGTTAGCCCCGACTGAGAGTGTCTATTCAAACTCACTTCGTTCATTTAGTCCATCAAACTTTGGTTACAGCGGGTCGAATAACTGAGAGAATGAGGAGCGCGGGTCGCATAGCCATTCTTTCCAATACTCGCGACTGTTTCATTCATAATAACTTTACTATTTCGACTCCAGACTGTCCATTACTAGCATCTGTTTCTGTTTGAAGATAAGAGAAATTTTTTTTATTTAATTTAATTTCTAAGATTTTGACGAACTTTATGCAATACCACCATTCACCAACACTAGGAAGTAAGAGTTTATCATTGGTTCATGTTTTATTTACCATAAAAAAAATCAAAGAAGACCTGGGGTATCGGTCCCTGGTCACTGATCTATAAACGCTTATAAATGAATCCAATTACGCTAAAATTAGCACATATGAGAAGTAATACATAAACCAACATTACCCTGGAAAAATTGGGTCGATTGATTTAGGTTAACCACGAATAAATCTATTTACTGTATATGTATTACTTCTCATATGTGCTAATTTCAGTGTGATTAGATCATTAGAAGTTCATTGCAGATGATAAACTTCCAATTTGATAGCGAATCCATAAATTTAAATCTCATATGCACAGCAAACTAACGGGAGCAGTCATCCCCTTTTCAGCACATAGAAATAAATTAGACTTTACGTAACGACATCACATTGTATATGTCATGTGACAGTGTCGAGTTCAGTACGTTTGATCAAGCAAATTTTAGTGAAAGCAGCGGGCCGTCTGAGCTCATCTCGCGGACCATAGTTTGGTGACCACTGATGGGTATTTCAAATTTCATTGTCATTCGGCCATTCGGGACATAATGCGACTATGTGGCGCAAGAAATAGGAACTTTACTCAATTGCGTTGATGACTCATGTGCAGTTTTATATTGTGAATATAGTGCGTCGTTGTTCGAAGCTACTTAAGATTTATTTTACTCATTAAATACTATTGTACATGTAGAAAAGTTGGTTTCAAAATATTCGAACTCCTACGATTGCTCTTCTTTGTAGAAAAGTGCATCAATATGAATTAAAATTGGTAGAACTGAGAATGAAAATATATGAAGGCTCATTATAGTCATTAGGACGTGTCATTTTAGCTTAAGTTCTGTTCTTATGGAAATCGCAGGGATTTATTTTTTCCTGAATATACTAATAATACTTAACACCTCACATTTAGCAGGAGTGGGGACTCCAAGTCATACTGGCAATTCGCTGCGTTCCTAAATACAGCAAAACAATAGAATGACTAATTTCCGTTCATCTCGGTTCGAATCTACACTAGTTTATGAGTAACAACATAGTGTTTGCAGTGTAACGGGTAGTACCACTACACTACAATAACTTTCAATAGATAACTGTTCTTGTAGAATTGATATTAGAAGAAATTATGAAGATAGCAGATAGAAGATAGCAGTTTTTGTATAGGTTAAATGAACTATGTGATGAACTGGATCTGGGTACTTTGTCTTTGTCTTCTGATAGGAACTACTGCAGGTAAGAAAATTATATTAAACTAGAAGTACATTTGAAACCACTGGTTTTCATCGCTTATTGCCTCATTCCCCTACTTTTTTTAGCAAATGTCAGTATGTCTTTTCCCCTTTCTAAGTTTTTTTGACTTATTGTATAATACGCAAACAATGCAACATGTTTGAATCTATCGAACTGTGATCCCAATTCTTCCCCTGAAATACTGAAATTTATCCCCTTGGAGAAATTCTTCTCGGCTGATAACCCCTGTTCTATTTAAAGCGAGTTATTCCAACTGTATATTTGATGTAGAAAGTAAATACCGAATCAAAGCAAAGTACACACATATCTTTCCTATAAATGACAGTCTTCCTTTTTTCAATTAAAAAGTATGTAAAAATAGGATAACCCTATAGAGCCACCAGTGGTAGGATTGTAAATCTAAATACATTGATACGATAACTTATGCTTTTTAAATATATTAATCAATTTGTAATGTATTGATAAATTCATACCGACAACAGCAACAGCAAACACTACTTTCCCCATAGGTGAAAGCAATAAAACCACAGAAAAAAATCGTACCTCTAATACAACAACTGCAAGTATTTCCATTACAACAACAAACCAGCGGAACAAGATATCAACAACAGCAAGCTACAATGACAACGACAAACTAGTCGGTATTGCAGTAGCCGTTGCTATATGCTTTCTGATTCTAATAACTATTGCAGTCATTGTAATAGTTTGGTATTGGAAAAGGTAAACACAATTACTATCATGTAAAAAGCGTAGGGGAAATATTGGAAATTCAATCTCCAATTGTATAATCAATTCCCGGTTAAATATGAACTTATTTGGAAGGACGTTTGTTTATGTCTGTTGTTCTAACTGTTAGTATATCAAAGTTTACGTACTTTGGAGATTGACTAGTTTTAATGACCCCTTAAAAAAGAATGGAGTTACAGTAGGCTACTAATTCCATGAATTCAAAAATTTATTTCGAACAGAAAAAGGAAAGAGCCCACAGATGAAACCACTCGTAGGAACAGGGATTCAGGGGGTATAGATTTACAAATTCATGCACTCTCGGCCTCATCCTTGCAACAACGCAATGAAACAACCGCCAGTTCTAGCCGGACCACCAATGGGGGCAAACAGAAGAATAAACAAGGTCCTGCATTAACCGTTACAAAGGAAATAAATTATTTTTAAAACATAAAATAATATGCTATTTCCAGAAACTCAAATTTTTTCACGCGCAACAGATAAAGGCCCTTTACACCGTGATGTTCCTAACCTGCAGATACCAGCTTACCAAAACATCAACCTTTCTACTGTTACGTTGTCTACAAATGTGGAAGATGATCCTGTAAATAGTTCACAAGGATGTTATGAGAACTGCATGGGTAGGGAGGTAATCCCCGATATAAAGTACCAGGACCTTGATGATCTTCATCGGAGGGGCCAAAAAACATTTGGTAGCCGAAAATACGGGAATATACAATCCTCGCGTACTAACCTGGATATAGTTTATGATGACGGAACATACGAAAACGCGGAAAATATTCAGCAACTCGCTACAAATGTAAGAACAAGGCACGACAACGCGAGTGATACCGACAGCGACGACGATTACATAAAGCCTCCGCAGTATTATGGACCGAAAAAGAACTACAATGGCAGTGATTCGGATAACGATGGCTATGAGAAACCTATACAAAGATAGATACAGTATTATAGTACTCGAAAAGATAGAGGGTAGAGTACTTCTGGGTAATAAGTCGTGAGTGAAAATATATTGTTGAAATAGGAAATAGAAGGGTTATGGTATTTTTATACATGGCTGTCTAGATAGAGTTCGGGAGCGTGGTAGGTGGTTTTATTTATAGTCAGTGAGGAGATGTGATGGAATGGTGACTTCAAAATCTCCTTATCTGCAAGGTAAACGTCGTATTTCGGAACAACATCAATATCGAGATATATCGCACTGTATTTATAATACAACAAGAAATGTAATAATAACAAGAAATAAAATACAATAGAATAATGTATATGTTTGTATATATTTTTACTTTACTCGAAATATTACAACGATTCATCATTCGATTTTATTTTTATTTTCTAATGGATTACAGTTACTGAGACGTGGTTTGTAACTCAAAATACTTTTACTGCAGTAGCAATTTCGTCTGAAATTCGGAACAGCCTTGATTTTTGGTTCAAGTTATGACTGAGTTTGTGTATTAGCAACATAGAGAGTATGTTCTACCAATGAATGGTTATTTTACTTCTTATGAAATGTCTATAATGATTGACTTGTGGATATAATGCCTTAAATAAACGACGAGGAATATTTTTGTCAAAATATCTGAAAAACTACCTGACCTTACAGTATGAAAACAAATGAAAAGGAATCGTCACAGACTGTTCAGTTTTACTGGCTGAAAAGATCCATATTACAAACTTTTATGTTCTAGTGAACGCAGTACATATATAAAACTATTTTTGCTGATACAATTTCCAATGTGTGGTATTTAAGATAAAATTATTTCTCATTACATTCTAAAGCATACAAATGAAGTCAGCAACATCGATGGATTTTACAAACTGTACAATAAAATATAAAAATAACTTTCATCCATAATTGAATGAGAGTATACCTATGAACATTGAAGTTCATATCAAACTGCAATTCCCTTATGCTTCTGCTAGCAGTTCAAAATTAAATAGAGAAAGCTCTGCATCGTGAATCAGCGATCTTGTGTTACAACTCATAGCATGTTGTTATGAAAAGTTTCGTTTTCAAAACTGAAATCATTATGAATCAACTCCAAAGAGTTATCAGTAAGTCGTGTTGTTTGACTTGCTGAAAATTAATCATGTGGATTAGATGTTATGTATCGCTGAAGAAACAACTTGATACAATGCGGTAATAGCGTTACACCAGTGAACACTGTCAAGTAGCAGAGACGGAGGATTGACCAAGAAAGAGATATGCAATTGCATGCCTTTATCCACATTGTATTATGTTTATTGCGCGAAGCATCAGGTACATATGTAATGAAATAGCTGACGTCTTCATGTCACAAAGACAGACTATATTTGCAGGTCAGCGGGACACATGGGTAGCGAATGGACAATATGAATATTACATGTATTCTTCCACAAATATCGATTCCTCGTATAATGCAGCTCAAGCTAGTTGTAATGGACTAAATGCAACGTTAGCTCTCCTAAAAACGTCTGGTATTCAACTCTCAATTCAAAGAATCTTTAGTAGTAACACAGGTAAGACTTCCATTGTATATCGTAAATAAATATATGTGTATAGTGATAACATATTAAACCTTTTTCTTCAGTTGTTCCAACAGCATTTTACATCGGTCTTAGGCGAAGTAATCAAAACGCGAATTTCAGTTGGGACGATAATGATGCATCATTACCTTACAATAACTGGGCTGATAATTTTCCAACTACTACTGGAAACTGTGTTTTAATAGGCCTTGTTTCCGCTGTACAAGTCAATTTACACTGGTACAACGTTGTTTGCGATGGAATGTATCCAGTTGGACGACAACCAGGATATGTTTGTCAAAGAGCAATCAGCGGTAAGTTCTTACTTGAACAAATGTTTATACAAATACAGTACTACAATCTCCTGGATATATATCTCAATGAGCAATAACTGGTGAAGTTTTATCAGTTTAAGAAGAACTTTATAATTCATTTTATATAATGTATTATATATGTATTATTGTACAATGTATAATACTGTATTATAATGTATGCAGAAGAAATAGTACGAATTTTGTTCACAGCGGTGACAGTAGCAAACAGAACTACTTTCGGGGTCACAGCGACTACAACAGAAGAAATGAGAACATCTACCACCAGAACATCATCTACAAGTATTACAAGTCTTCCACTTGTAACCGGAATAGGTATTGCGACTTCAGCAACACAAATCAGCGTAAATGACAA
Source organism: Halocynthia roretzi (assembly GCA_013436055.1). Classification (NCBI taxonomy): domain Eukaryota; kingdom Metazoa; phylum Chordata; class Ascidiacea; order Stolidobranchia; family Pyuridae; genus Halocynthia; species Halocynthia roretzi. The sequence goes on along the minus strand of QRAM01000213.1, from coordinate 47,348 downwards.
CAGTACTTCCATAGCTGTTGGGATACCACTGGGAATAAGCCTTCTGATTACTGCAATTATTATGGTTATCGTCGTAATTCGATATTGGAAAAGGTAAAATAATTACTTATAATTCTAATAAATAATATAGAATAAACTGCTTACGAAGAGACTTTGAAAAGTATTAGCAAAGTATTATTAAAACAGAAAAAATAGAAATGAGCCATCCATGTACCAGCCTTACAGCAACAGACAACCAGTTGGTACAAATCTTCATATAGAGGTACATGGTCGTATAAACAGAACTACACATAATGGACCAAGAATAGACGATATTAGTGGTAAGTAATGACGCAATCTATTCACTGTTTAAAGAATTTCACATAATACAAGTTTCAAATTAGAATTCTCTTACAAATTCTATACCAAACATTGCAGGCATAGCAAGCAAGAGCCCTTCATATTGCAATATTCCGAACATACAAAAACTATCCTACCAAAATATTTGTCCTGCGGTTGTGGGGATGCCTATGGATGCAACAAGAGAAAGCGAATTAGATAAAAGTATAGCTCGCAGTTATTACGAGAGCTACATTAAAAAGAATGAAACCAGGTATATAATACCCGACGTCAAATACCAAGATCTTGAGGAAATTAATAGACGAAGGAAAAAAACAGCTGGCACTGTCGAATACGTTAATGTTCAATCTCCAACAAAAACACGGGACATTTTGGTAACAGCAACATGCAACGACATATTAGACGATGACGGTACATACGAGAATGCCCAACCGTTGCAGCAATTCGATAAAAGTACAAGTGTGAATCAGAGCAAAGGAAATGATGCAGATAGCAGTGACGGTAGTTATATGGAACCTCTACCATATTATGGAACAAGGAATCACGCTAGTGATTCAGGAAGTAATGACTACGAATGCTATGCAAATCCAACGCAAATAGAGTTATGTGAATCCGGTTCCAACTGTAATAAAGATACTTGATTTGTAATTCAAAGAATCTTTCGATACAAAAATTAGGCTAAAGTTTAAATTTCTTTTCATGTTGCTTTATATCAAGGATAAATATGAGTCATAAGAGCTAATAATTGACTTAAAATTATAATCCAGAAATGTTTATGAATCACTAACAAAATGAGATTTCTAATTTCATATTTTCTTGGATTAAATTTTGTTGAGGATCTTTGAAATATAAGAGTTCGTACAAATTTATTAAGTACAGTATCCTTTTTTGCATATTATAAGGTAGCGAGAGTGAAATATAAATGGCATAAACCAACATATCTGTCAGTAAAATAGTACTTGTCCATATAACAGCACGTTCAACGTAAATAAAAACGGGAGAAGATTAATTCTATTCAATTACTATCGCACTAGCCCGACTAAATGTCGAAATGGAGATATTACCCCAACTAGCGGATATATTTAAACACTCTAATCACAAAATAGGAGTTTTCAGTTGATCACTTGCTTACCAGCTCCCAGATATGAAATCGAATAACAGTATGATACCCTCCAAGTGAACCCAAAACTTATTGTCGTACGTGGTCAACAGCGTCATCGCTACAGTAAAATATATGTCGGTGTAACCAGGACGGACCGGACATTCGGCTACAGCAAAAATAGTCCGATATATCCAGAATCCGTTGTTACGGGTCTGCTGTTACGAGGGTTTACTATATAGGAATATCAAAACCGAATACATCGATTGGCTCAATATTGCTTTTAGTTTGCAATATTCCACTGTGAAGTACGCCATACACGCATAAGAGGATTAAATAAAGTAATACAATACAGAAACTGTACTTGTTTTTTTTTATCGCAGATAGTGTATGTTCAATAACATTACCTGGAGCGATTCATACTTTATTTACCGATGTTCCGCATACGGTGAATTAATCACTTTGAAAATCATAGCTTAGTAGTCTTAGGATCTGAAGAATTACTTCGGTGCTATGAATGAAATCACTATACAAATCATGATGAATCAACAGGCGCGAACGATGGGTGAGTATCATCAAATATACTCGTATCATAGAGCTTAGGCCATGAATACCAGTAGATCATGAACACTAAGCGAAACGTTTGTATATAAGGTATTTTGAAATAAGAACGAGGAAGGTGTGAAAGTTTACATAAAGATAAGAAGAGAATGTTAGAGAGGATTATGTTGCTTTTTACTTCATTCTTCATTTTGCCAAGATTAATACACGTGGCATCAGGTAAACTCTGAATTTTTTAAAGAAATTATAATTTCAATTACAAGAAAAAAATGAAATTTAACGAATTAGGTATGATTTACAGGTCAGCGGGACACATGGGTAGCGAATGGACAATATGAATATTACATGTATTCTTCTTCAAATATCGATTCCTCGTATAATGCAGCTCAAGCTAGTTGTAATGGACTAAATGCAACGTTAGCTCTCCTAAAAACGTCTGGTATTCAACTCTCAATTCAAAGAATCTTTAGTAGTAACACAGGTAAGACTTCCATTGTATATTGTAAATAAATATATGCATATAGTGATAACATATTAAACCTTTTTCTTCAGTTGTTCCAACAGCATTTTACATCGGTCTTAGGCGAAGTAATCGAAACACGAATTTCATTTGGGACGATAATGATGCATCAATACCTTACAATAACTGGGCTGCTAATTTTCCAACTACTACTGGAAACTGTGTTATAATAGGCCTTGTTTCCGATGTACAAGTCAATTTACACTGGTACAACGTTGGTTGCGATGGAATGTATCCAGTTGGACGACAACCAGGATATGTTTGTCAAAGAGCAATCAGCGGTAAGTTCTTACTCGAACAAATGGTTATACAAATACTACAATATCCTGGCTTTAATAATTTGAATATATCATATTAGCAATAAAACAGATTATCTACATCTAATGTTAGTGACTACAACAAGCCCGGCGACAAGTCTAAAGCCAACAGCATCACCCATAGGAATGAATATTACATTAAACTACAACATTACCAGCGGCAGGACGACAACCTTTATGACCACCACTACCAATACGACCAAAACCAGTATCAATAATACCCTTGCAGTCATTCTTGGTACATTGGGGTTTCTCCTCGTTTTATTGATAATATTCATTATAATTGTGATTCTGCGAAGAAAGTACAAGTGAGTGTAATTCCAAACAACCAATAGATTTTAGATTCATAATGCTTTATATCTAACAGTAATCAATATGTTTTTATAGAAAGGAATCATCTTCTCATGATAGACCTAAACCTAACACAGGCATACACGGTGAGAGTTGTTAATTTTTGAAATTATTTTAAAAATCCTACCAATTGAGTTGGTAAATCAATTTGTCTTTGTTAATGTTAACTTACAACAACTGCGCAAACTCAAACTCCAGGCGTTGGACAAGCAAATACTGCGTTTGTTGACGAGCATGGACAAACGAAAATTACCCCAAAGCAGAGCAAGGGAGAGAGAATAATCAGAGATGCAAGGAATTACACAATTATAAATAAACCAGGTACACGGCGGAAAGCACTTAAAACCAGTGGTGAAAATTTTCCTATGGCAAATTGCGCCCTGACGCCCATCTTCAAAATAACCTTACCATAATATCAACTCAAAATGAAAGTCTAGCTCGTTAATTAAATGATTATGACACTGCATGATTACAAATTACAACCTATAATGCTTTCACATATGCAAGTATTTTTCAGTCCAAGGGCTTGTCTGACTTTAACAAAAATACCTTAACATACCTTAGGTACGTTACTGCTTGCAACACTCCTATGTTAAGCGATATTCCTTGTGTAAAACAAAATTTTCGTAGTACTGTAGTTACCTCCCCAACACAATCTCGCTCTCGCAGGAAAAGCTGGAAAACATACAGATGGAACATCCTGGAACAGCTCGGCGGAGACCGTAGAAGACGTGTCTCACAACCGCTTGGAGGGGACGAAAAGTATGCAACCGGAAGATATGTACGATGTCAAAGGATTTCCGGTAGATAGAAACTACAGCGTTTTGGCATATAAGAAACAAGCACCGAACGATACGTACGATCACGCTAACCACGAAAGATTGGTTCAAAAGTCATTTTCCTGCGCTACTGAATCTCCTAAAACATCAATGCTAAAGAAAAGTAAATCTTGTCACTCGGAAATGGCTGTGAGTGATAGAGTCGAGGAAGCTGTGTATGATGGAACTGGTTTTGTTCACGACAGAAACTACAGTGTTTTGGAAAGAGTAAGGGAAGATATTAGTGACGACATGTACGATCATACCAACCATGCAAGACTGGCCCAAAAGTCGTCTGTTGCGAGTGGAATAGAGAATGAGAGAAGTAAAGATGCGGAGGAATCAATGTATGCTGTTGTTGAAGATGACCTCTCGACCATAGTCAGTGAGTTAGGAACGCCATTGAACCGAAACAAGCATCTACTATTTACCCCTAAAGAGCATTAAAAATAAATATGTGAATGATTTTGAGGAACTAAGTAGTATATAGTAGTGATTTACCGGAAAAAGTAACAATAATTTCATTTACATCGCCACCATTACTGTAGTGACCCGTTGTAGCGAGTGGTGGGATTACTTATTCTTAGGAACCGTTTTCCTCCTACTTTATATTTACAGAAATTTGCTTTCGATGAAATTGACAAAGAAAAATACGCAGCTAATAATACGTTAGATAAGGGAAAACTTTTGTTTCAAAACAATTCAGAACTTTTGCAATTGCAGTAACAGAACCAGTGCAAACCAGTAAATCCCACAACTGTGAACAGCTATGAGATAGGTTAATGTGCCTTGCTAAAAGAAACGGAGGTTTCCCTTAACGAAGCTCCAACCTTATACCGCACAGTCGGGAGACACTCTTCCGTGCAATGAGACTTCAATCCACCTACAAGATAAAATGACTCAAATAAGTCATCTACAGCAGTGGTTCTTAAACTATTTTTCGGGCGACAGTTTTCTCAAACTTATATATACTCTATCTAGCTAATTGTGGTCACTCGTAAAGATAAGTTTTTAAAGTGAGATTTCTAATATAAAAATGGATAAACAAAATGTTAGTGAAATACTATTTCAGGCTGAGAAACACTGATCTAGAGGATATAATACTTTAATATCCTCCTGTGTGTTTTTTATGCCACGATTATTTAAAGTTGTATTATTATTATTATTAGTTTATCTATTGATTTTGGGGTTTCCTACTTGCAAATATTATACGTAAATAAATATATACGTAAACAAATATTATTGCAACTGAAAATTATTAATACAAAGGACTGAATGTTTCTTGTTTTCGAGACATATGTCCGATATCGCACCTACAACCTAAATGTCTTTTCCCAGACAATTTGCTGGTATAGTTGCGATATATTGAGGGCACCAATTGCATTATAATTAGAAATTAGAATAATACTGATTTTCAGGCTATATATCTCTTATTTACAACCGCATTTTGCGTACTCCTTTTAGCGCCAGACCTCAGTGAAGACTATTGCGTTATGAGCCTTAAACCCTCAACCAATAGGAACGGTTCACAAAGTAATTACAGTGACGATCTCCAAACCAGCTGCGTATACGCCAGCGCTGATCTTCAGTTTGCGAACAAAAATGGTAAATAACTCCAGTGAAGACAAAAATTAGATACTACTATTAAATCAACGGCATAATTAGTTGTTAAGTTACCGTAAGCAGCAACGACTGTAATTTTATTCCTACAGGTCCTCTGGAATCAGATGAAGACCCATCAAACCCGGGTTATTTACATATGAAACCATCTACAAAATATGTAAAGAAAAAGGCTCCGAAGTCGAGGCAGTCTACGAGCAGTCTCTTTCAGGTAGTGTCAGAGAAGTAAAGGAGGAAAAGCTAACAAGAAAGGAGTTCACAGAACGGTTCAAAGGGAATACATAAGAGCTGAATCTCTTCATTAAAATCCATTGAGATGTTTTGACACACAATAAAACAAGTCTGTTTGCCTTTTGTTTCTATTGCATTTGCATTACGATCTTTTGACAACACATTCAGTAAACTTCTGTTGTTTGAATTCTTATTTTCTTTGAGTCCGGCATACGTATTAAAAAAATAAATGTTGTTTAGTTAGATATGAATAACTGAGAATCGAAATCAGCAATGAATCATTTTAAGATGATTTGAGAAGACTCGAAATGCCAATAGTGCAACAAATCACATAATCATTTCATTTTCTTTCACAGGGATATTAACATTATTATTTCATAGAAAGGTGTAATATTCTTCTAGTGGCGTGTAAGGAATTCAAGGACTCGAACTGGCGGAATTTTGAAGTGCCTCAGTTCTGGCCGTGCGAATTTTAATGGTTTATACGAGGTATATGGCAAAAAAGTGAAAATTATGATCTAAATTTGACGAAAAAGTATAACAACAGCAAAAGAAATACCCCCCTATTATCTCCCCAGAGGAAAATATTTTATGCAAAGCAATTAATTATTTAAAAAAGCCTGAAATTCTAAATCATAACCAAAGACTTTCGTCTAACTAAACCTACGACTTAATTCCAGTCGGAGTAGCCTATTCTCCAGTTTCAGATAAAATATAGAAAAGTAAATGGGTAGAGAAAGAAGAGTGATTTAGAATAAAAAATCGTCATTGAACGACCACCTCCTTCAACAACCGATATCCAAAAGCCACACTTACGACTGTTAGATAGTGTTTCCATAAGACCTTTGCGAATTTCCTTTCTCATATAGTGAGATTGTACAGAATTGTCCCTGATGTGGATAGTGACGATGGATTCGAGCTACTATTGCATAAGTGAAGTCACAGTACTATTTCTAGAAGTGTAACAATACGAGGAAGTTGACACTGCACACATTGGTTAGCCCGGTCACTGTAGCTGATGACACAGATCGGGAAAGACACATCTATAGGCTTCGAAAAAATATATGACGGTCATACAATGCTACATGGGCTGAATTCAGACAGATAGCCAAGAAAGACCAAAGAGCACGATAATCTTATATACTACAATACTCTAGATATTTGCAGGGTACCCATCCAAAACATTAGCCCTTTTACCTGTCCTTCCCTGTTAATATAAGCTACAACTCGAACCATATGAACCGTATGAACGCAACTGACAGATGACTGTCAGCACAGTTTATATAATTATGTTATGTTTCAAAACCCAGAATATTCTGATACTTTTATGGGCTAATCTTTTACAGTAGGAATTTGTTTGATTACTCATCAAATAAAAATAAACGAAATATAACTTGCATTACAAAAAGAAGTTTGTTGAACACCATAATGCATGTACAGAATATACGCAACACTAAAAAAGTGCACTTTGCAACGATAAAACAGTGGACGCATATATGCTACGATAGAAGTACCTGAATATCTGAAATTTAAAAAAGATTACGTTATGTCATGATGTAAGACTAGAGTGTTCAAAATCTATAGTCAACGAGAGGAGTCATCATTCCTGTCGTATACAAATAGCTAGGGTGTTGGAAACGATATTTCCCTAACACGCCATTCCTGTCCATTGTATTTTGAGTTACATGTTCTGTGTTATATTGTATTGACTGAAAAAATAGAACGTTTGAATTGGATTGGTATTTGAAGAAAACCATTACCAGTTATACTGTATTTGTCAAAGTTACTGTGTATAATAAATATGAGATGGTCAGTGGAAATTGGAATACTGACGACTTTATTCACCATTGCATCAGGTAAATTTTTGAACTTTGACCGAAATTAACCATTCAGCAAAGGTAGCATTTGCTTTGGGCCACGCAATAATTCTTCCCTTGCTGATATCTTTTCAAGGACGTACGTATACGTAATACTGTTCTCTCTTTAATGCATGTAATGTGAGATTCCCCTTCTCATCGGCAATCGTAGTCTTTTCCAACATTTGCTACACTTACTAGCCTAATCCCAACCTGATTATGCATATGTGGCAAATACGAAATAACCTATGAATAGACGAAGTATCTACGTATGAATATCCATTATATCCGGTCAAAAAGTTCATGTACAATATTTCAATGAAGGATCCCGAGGTATGTGGACAGTTCTCCAACAGGGCCAATATTACATTTCTCTTATCGGAATGCGGAAAATGTACAATGAATCTCAGGCATTTTGTGCGAATGAAGGTGGTCAGTTAGCACTTGTCAAGAACGAAGAAATTCAGGATTTTATTGAGAAAGTCATCTTAAACGATTCTGACACAGGTGATTGTGATAAATTTTGACAAAGCGTTTTTGTAGTGATGAGTCTTTCTCTATCAAGGACCATATGGATTTTACATTGGAATGCGTTATCAAGGAAATATTGCTCTTGCGAATATACCAATACCAGGATTCGAAAAAAATTTTACGTGGAACGACGGCGATGCGACGGTGTACAGTAACTGGGCATTTACCTTTCCCGTCAACGCTGTGAATACTGATTGTGTAATTGTAGGGCCAGATGGATTAACACTAAAAGGTTTTAAGTGGCATAACGTAGATTGCACCAAGTCTAGAGGATACATATGCGAACGTGGTACGGGTAAGTTGAAAACTACGCATTATGATAACTATTGAAAATTATGTCTCGATTAACAGGAAAATTCCTTCTTTGATAATACCATTCAAATGATATATGTAATTTCATATATATCCTGTTATCAGGTTCAACGATAACAACATCTACAACAGTAGCAAGGACAACTGCGATATCCAAACAAGGCAATCAACTTATATTCTTTATAGCTGGAGTGGGATGCACAGTACTGATCATAGCTATGATAATAGGAATAGCAATATATTGGAAAAGAACAAGGTATGTTTGAATTGAAAACAGAGCTTTAGTCTTCCTTAGATTCTTGTTTTCCATGTATGATTATTCCCTATGAATGCCGCTGCGAGACTATATTCACTCTTTCATACCATCTAGCGGATCAATTTTTTTTTAATTTAACAAGATAGGGACTAGTATAACAAGCTCTACCGTATGAACGTTCCTACATTAATACACTCAGGTGTACACTGAGACAACTACGTATAAATGACGGAAGATTTATATAAAGGTTTCTTCAGTAAAACTATCAAACCACTTAATCACAACGAACAGCAAGTACACACAACCGTTGTCCTCAATTATATGTAGAAGTGATGACAATAATACATAATCAATATTCTTATAGTGAAGACCTTGATCACAATTCAATGTTCAGTATCCTAAATACGCAATAATTCTTTACGTCTAGTCTCTCCCAATCCAGAGACTGTTAATCCTTCTGTGTATATCAAATTTCCGCTTATCATTTCTTCACGTTACAAATACCCAACCATACTCCCATGCTAGCATACTTCTCAGGCTATCAATTGGATTCCAACGTTATTTGACAAACCATAAAACCCATGAATATATATGCTGACAGTACGGATAGCAGTAAAGTTCCACTCTTGTAAGCTCATAATTCAATGTCTATCGAATCTCTGCTTATCATTTAGCCACGCTTCCAAAATCCAACCATACTCCCATATGCAATCCTTCTTCTCAGGCAATTTATAATTGAATTCCTACGCTAGTTTGCAGAAAGGTAAACTCTTAACAACAGTACGATTAGCAGTAAAGTTCCACTCATGTAAGTTCATTATAATCACAAGGTGGCGAGATATACATGGTGGCTAAAGTACTATTAATGCAAATAAATTTTAACTGTTGGGATTTCAGATTCTTATCAGAAGACGTTTCAGGAGAATGCAGTCAAGTCCACGAAAACGCAGGTAATAGCGCAGTTAATTGGTAACTTGTATAACGAAATAATATCATAAAAGTGAGTACTGTCAACTTTGTAATCAATACTTTCAGCAGCAGAATCAGTACCGGAGAGATGGGAGCCTGACACTACGTACACAGAAATCAATGATGTGACGGCATCCAGCAGCCCAGGTGATTGCTATGACAGGCTAGGCGAACAACCTTCTATCACAAGCGTCGTTGTTTACAATACACCAAGTGACATCAATACACCATCGCCGGTCTACGACACAGTTGAATAAAATCGCAATTGAGCAGACGACATATATTTAGCTATGATTTGCTCAAGAATTGGTAAAGACAGCAGTTTCAAGGAACCAACTCCACGTTTTGAGAAACTTAGATAACATTCGATAATTTGATTGAAAAAAAGTTTATTATTAACTTTCGGTTCAGCGTATTGGTTACATAATGACCGGTTAATCACAACGTATTAGTGACTACAGATAGTAGCTGTATTCAAAATGCGACCCATATATTTGTCTAACGCAACGAATTTCATGACTCAAACAATCGCTGTGAAACAATAAGGATAGTAGCTGTATTCAAAATGCGACTCATATATTTGCCTAACGCAACGAATTTCATGACTCAAACAATCGGTGTCAAACAATAAGGACAGGCCTGAAAATGTCAAGGTTTGGTAACGTTTTTACAGACATCACTTTCACCATGCTACAAAGTTCTTTCTGATGATTTTACTTATAACAGGACCAAAAAAGGCAGGAATTTCATCTGATGGAGATTATAAAGTTACCAATAATATATTTAATATCATCAATGATATATTTATATCCTACTTTTCACGCAATCCAATGAATCATTTGGTTTCAGATGAAGTTATTACATACACGAATGCCGTTTAAATGAATGACTGTTTCTAGTTTTATATTGACCATACGAGAGTACTATATTCAAATTAGAATTTTTGGAAAGAAGGCTCAAGTCTTGAGCTTGCAAGAATCTGCAGAACAACGGAGTAGCCAATGAGTATAGATTATTTTAGTACTTTCCAGGAATCCATATTATAATCCAGTAAATAAATTTAAATCACTAGAGGGGTGTAATTTATGTCGGAGCCTTCTCACCATAAACAACATTCATAAGTATAATATGGTAATTATACCACTACGTATTTTCTTCATTGTTTGGAGCTTTTATCAACTCGTTTGGGGTAAGTCCTGTATCTAAAGCTATTACTGATACAAAGCATTGAAATTACTTATTCTGCGCGTAATCAATCTTATCGAAATCTCAGGACAGAGACAAACTTGGATCAGAAAAGATAACTACGAATATTACGCGTCGAATACAGGTGCATTTTCGTACGATCATGCCCAATCGGATTGCATTGAATTAGGTGGTGAACTGGCTCTGGTAAAGACGGAATCCATCCAGTTGCATTTGCAGACGATTCGAGGAGATGAAAATAGTAAGTGCTAAAAATTATAGGTTACACATAACTTAGGAAACCACCTTGCACAAGCTTAAATTAATATATTATATATCAAATCACGAAATTAGTTATGTTATGTCTGCCATTCATGAAAATACTAATTTATCAGTACTGAATATCCATTTACATCAATTTATTCATTGCTCAAGTATTATCCAATGCTAAAGAATCTTGCAACAGCTTTTACTAGTCAAGGTATCTATATTCTGCGGTCTTTGCAGGTCGTCCGCTAGCATTCTATATCGGACTGAGAAGAGTGAATGATAATTACCTTTGGAATGATAATGAAAATTTGACGTACACCAACTGGGGTGAAGGTCATCCTACTGAGACAGGAACCTGCGTGATCATCGGATGGGTATATGTGGCTTTCGAGAATCTACCCTGGTTCAGCATAAGATGCAACGATGTTTATAGTGATGGGATGTTACCGGGGTTTGTCTGTCAGCGACAATTCAATGGTAATAACACAGAAATAGGGCTGGTGGTAACAATGGACCAACTAAGTTTCCACGTAGTCCTTAGACTCTTAAGACTTAAGTACCTCAGTACTGACCTTAGATCGTTAACATTTTATAAGTATGTATAATTGCGGTAGGTGCAAGGACTTGTCTTTTGGTAACGGTCCAGCATATATAATATAGATATTTATAGTACATCATACGCATTACACACGTTAAATAAATACATTACCAAGACAGGTACAATATTAGAGGTAAGACCCGAACGTTGTTTCTAATGAGGAAATACGTCATATCCAGAAAAATGATAAGGTAATATGAACAATGAATGATCTGGAGCTTTAAGGCTTAGGTATCATAGATATACGTATGTTATGTCATATGTCATATTGTCCCAAAATCAGGTAAATATTTGAGTTAAAATGGCACCTAGTGGCCGAAGCAATTTTTGAAGGATGAATCTGAATGTGGGCAATTGAAAATCTCAAAATAGTTCTTCTATATAAAAATGAAACAATGTTTAAATTACATGCCGTGGAGACTAATTATCATGTTTTTACCATTATAATTGTATATTTTTCATTCATTCACAGAATCAACAAACACTACTCCAGTTTTACAGACGAATGGTACAAGCACAATATTAAGTAAGTACACTCTTCCGAAATTATTTGTTGTATAATCATCTGTATGTTTCTATACTTCAATGACATATTTGTAATGTAATGTAATGTACATCGGTAATGCAAAGATCAGATTAGGTTTGAATATATAATTCGTAATGTCAGCAGTGAATAGGGGAGTTGGAAAAGAGTACATGTAAAACTGCAGAAGTGCTCAAGCGGGAATGCTAAATAACTACTAAACAATTCTAGTTGCAGCTGAGGTTTGTGGCCTACCAACAGGGCCTAATTACATAGTGGTTGAGCCCATTTACTATGCTATCTTTGCTAGATATTGAACAAATAAAGGCTTTCTTAGCTAAGTCTTAGTGAGTGAATAGTGTGTACTAATGTCCTCATTACTTGAAGTGGTGTATAGAAGTGCACTAAAAGTTTGACGTATGTGTAATGTATAGTATTTTACGGTACGTTTCAGGTACAGTTCCGACTACTACAACAGACAGTAAAGACATCACAACATATATTACGTCAATTTCAACTACTCCAACTACTGCAAATACTCCAACTACTCTTCTAACCACTGTGCCAGCCGTTATTTCAACCACTACTTATATACTAATCGGCTCATTAACCGGAGGATTTCTTATACTGACGACATTTTTCGTCGTCATCCTGTGTATTTGCATCAAAAGGAAGCGGTAATGGATAAAACTACACTGCATTCAGTTCTAAGTAGCTAAATGAGAATAAAATAGTTATGTTATGCTCCAAAGGAGAGGTAAACCACCGAGTCAGTTTATGGAACAAATTAATAAACCGGTCGTATTTTGAATACAGCATGAACAATCTGGGGGAAGAGAACTTGACACCTGGTATCTACCAAATGGCTAATGATAGTGGCAAGGCGATTGATATATATGAAGGAACGTCTAGGAACCATGGTAAAGTGACAATTACATGTATAATTGTATCATTGCTATCAACATATAGTATTTTTAAATCGGAGTTTCAACTTACGACTGTATATCAATTTAAATAAAATTATGTCATAATCAGCATGGTAGGTTTTAGCATGTTTTTTATCATTAAAATGGTACTTCAAAAACATAAATCTTCCTCCGGAAGAGTTGTATCGGGCATCCCTGAGTTGACTCGAAAAACTTAATATTACTCAGTGATAGAAATTGATTTGAACAGAGAACTTTCGGAATACTTGTACCTGGTAAGCAACGATCTGACACGAATATGATATTGGTATGCTAACGGTTCTTTCCCATGGTCGTACTGTTAATCACGCTCTACTAAGTGCTTAGATAAGAAGGAACACAACAAGATCACCAGTGTTATAAAACTTTTTGATTTTGCAGTTGAATGCATGCCAATGGAAGAGCAAATGGATATTCATCGCTATCACCAAGTGACGCTTGTAAAGCGAACTATGGGTGACCCCACGGCGGTAGAGTATGATCACGGTATAAACCCTAATGCCGGTACATCCAGCGATAAGGGGCACGAATATCAAGAGGGGACAATGGAACCTACTTACGTAGAATTTCTAGACTCTGGAGAAATTGACGAAAATGCACAGGGTATTTATGATCTTCCCGAAAATGATGTTGATGAAAATAACGAACCAATTTACGACATTCCCGGAGAGTATGCATAACTAATCAGCAGAAGCTTAACGAAAGCTTTACTATACTACTTCTTGCTTCTATTTTGTACCACAACTTGTATGAAAGATCCAAGTTTTATATACTACTTGCATGTTAAACTGCTGGTACATACATATTCTTGACAGTTAGATTGAAGTGGTGCTGCCTTATTGTGGGGGTCGACTTATACGGCATATATATATATCGTAGGCCGGTTCGTGACACCATACAGACTTTATAACATGGACAACGTTTTTATTTTTGGAAATTTCACGGAAGCCTCACAGTACTGGCAGCCCAGGGACCTGCAAGATCTTTAATCCCTCAATGCTCACAAGCCTGTACCAACCCATCACTCTTCCAGTAAGAGTTTATCCTCAAAACATCTGATTTTTCTGTGATTACCACAATTTGATACTCATGGGTTTACATTTAGATAGTTTTCTTTTGAACTTAAATTTTAGATAGAGCCATGTATTGCAAGTAGCAAGAGGTTTACTCATCCTAACTAATTTACAACAATAACGGGAAGCCAACTGTAGAGCCTTTTTTGTCGGCAGGGTGAAGAAACACAAAGCATTCCCATGACGTAAGCTACAAATAGACACTTGCAAACAACAGACAAGATAACAATTAACAATGTGGCTTATGAAACATGGTATTAGCAATGTTTGTGGTTGTGAGAATTATCAGTTGCTAACACATTGACTGCGGTGTTACACGCCCATAGCGAAATGCTTTACTGTAGACAGTATCTACGTAAATAATAGTGTATTTGAGCTGGCTGAGTTGTGATAGGCGGAAATCAATGGCGAAGTTATAGAAATGTTATTAATCTTTAATCCGCTGATTATATAGAAGGTAATTACTCTGGCAATACTCAATGATAGGAAAATAGCGGTCAGCATATTCACTGAAAAATATATGGAAGTTCACGCTAAGAGCACAGAGACAAGTTCTTCGAGTATGCTATTGCTAAGAATTGTATTTGTTGGCCTTCTGGCATTCACCAGCCCTGTTACAGGTATGGTTTAGATCATAACAGCATATTCGGTGATATCCAAAGAAAATATTTAATTCGTATTTCGGAACCAATGACCGTATTTATTTAATATTACCATTTAAATGATAGGTGTACGTGGTGAATGGAGTCTAGTAGGTGATTATGAATATATGGTATCTCCGTTTCATAGTACAATGTCGTACCGTGAAGCACAGGCATACTGCAAATAGAAATAATCACTTTGTTTTTGTTCAACTTTAACCACAATCCCTAAAGATAATTAAACGTAACTATCTGCCACACCAAACCCGTTCTAATCTTAACCAACAACTTGTGGAAACAAAATAACGAAACCCTTGAGACATTCATCCCCATATTTATAGTAGATCCTCTGGCATTTTACATCGGACTCTATGACGAAAATTTGGATCTGAAATTTTATTGGAATGACGGCGAAAGTCTCAACTACGCGAACTGGAATGTCGGTGAGCCTCATAATGCAATTCCGAATAAAATGTGTGTAACAATGGGCCACAACGACTTCTACAATACAAATCTAAAGTGGTTCAATCAAATCTGTGACAAAGCAGATACCGGTTATGTTTGCCAGCGTAAAAGAGGTAAGATTATAATTCTAACCCACGTATACACAACTTCTACTTCCTAAATCCGGCAACCTCGGGATTTTACTTTATCTCCTATACAATAACGGATATAACACAGAAAAATATCTGCGCTCTAATGCTAGCTAGCGGTATGAGGTTTGGCATATTCAATCTGTATCAATAAATATAAATAACTTTTGTAAAAAATTTCACAATAAATTAATGCGCACAAAAATCTGTTGAATGTGTATGCAAGGACGAGGAACTTGGAATTCGCTCGGAGAATATAATTACTACGTATCTACTGCACCTCCATTCGCCGACAGCTACAATAGCGCCCAGTCATTCTGCAAATCACTTGACGCCGAACTAGCTTTCGTTAAAAGTCAAGAAATTCAAGAATTCGTTCAAGACCTAATATTTGACAACGGACATTATTACAGTAAAACACAAATATTATAAAATAAATAACTCCAGGAAATGGTGTTTAATACTCTTTTTTAACTTAGGTGCCGACACTCAATTTGGTTTTTACATAGGATTGCGAGATATTGGAAACAACGGAACATATTTTTGGGCCGATGGCGAAGTTTTGAATTACAGTTACTGGCAAAACTCATTTCCTGTTGAAAGTTATGGGAACTGTGTAGCTATGAGCTCATATGAGCTTAATACAAATGAGCGGCGTTGGCTAAATCACTATTGCACAGATTCTGCTGAATTTTTTTTGGGCTCAGTATGTCAACGTGCCAGTAACGGCAGCAGTAAGTGTTGACTTTATTTGAATGTTGTCATAAAAACTGATTTTTCTAAGTACAGTGAAAATTCCTTGTCCCATTATTTAATATTTCACTAGTTAGTGCAATAGATACAACCACGTACATACAAAACTAAAATCAAGCAATTGTTGTATACCTCAGGAAAAATAACAACTAATCAAGTTACCACGTCACCTTCCGCGCAAAATTCTGGAACCACCACAATAATCGCAGCTGTGTTCGGGGTTTTCGGAGTTCTGGTATTTTTGTTTGCCATATTCATCGTGTTTACTTTATTGCAAAGACGACAAAGGTTAATCACTAAGTCCAGTACAAACTCATCAACTTTTTTTACAATATAAAAATACATTCTTATATCTTAGACAGAAGTATCACTACGACAGGCAACGAAATTATGGTAAAACCGAAACAAGACTTTGATATCAAATTTGGGTATTTGTCTACTTTAAAACGATACGTTCTCGTTTACAGTTAACATTGAAGAAGACACCATAGCTGAACCTGACAGCTTGCAAGCTGAAAGTGGACAAGTCAACACATCTTTTGGCAATTATGAAAACAACTATGCAATCATAAAAGATACAGGTATCATACGCCGTATCAAAATATCCTGTGAAGATTATTTTACTAAGTCAACTGATTATATGAGGGGCATACGGACGTCTACTGGAGGTTGCAAAACGGGGTAGCAGTCCGGCTCTGATTCAGAAGCCATATAGCTCCCTCAATGTATCACTGCTGACAGTTCAATCATACTTGTAGCTAGTTGGAACATTACTATGAAGTTTAACAGTTCTTTCTTCGATTTTATAATGACTAAATTATTTTTTACTCTCCTTCACCTTCAATAAGCATATTGAGGTGTGATATGATAATGGAAATATATTCGTTTGATATCACCTGGAGAATCACACGTGATAAGGGGCTGCAAAATCGAGATAGAAAGCCGAGTTCAAACCAAAAATCAAATTAATCATATAGATTGTTTTCATACACATTTTAAAACTTCATGGGAACAATGTACTATATAACAATATAGATATAAATATTAAATTCTAATATAACCGTGGATTTTACATTTGTACAAACGAATTTGCAGACGGTGCAACCTATGCAACTATCTCTCCTCCCGCGGTAAATTATGAAAACACAATCCCCTCGGAAGGAAACGACGGAGAATACAATACGTTTAATCGAAGTGGGGCAAACCCTAATGAAATGAAGAACATTGCTGAAGGAACCAGCCAGGAAGCAGGAAGCAACAGCAAATACAGCACAATTGAGGTGCGGGAAGCCGAAGGATACAGCAGGATTCATCTAAACAATGTAGGGGAAGTCGATTCAACATACAACACATTGAACGAAACTAGCAAAAAGAATGTGATTCCCTTATATTCTGTAATCGAAAAGAACTAGATACGCGACGACTAAAGACTACCAATATATGAGTAATCTGGCTCAATTTTTACGTATCACACTACATGGCAATTTACAAATAGTAACATTTGATTTCAGTTTATTTTACGCTACTGGCCGTTCGTAAGTTAAACAATTTGAAATAAAAGTGTAGATTAGAAACCCGGTTATACATATTTCTGGTAATTGTGAAAAAAATTCGCATTAATTATTGGACTAGCATGGAAATATTGGAACCTATTATTATCTCAACCAGGAGAAGAAATTTCTTATAAGTAATGACAATTTGCTCTGGTAATTTGGTAGGACTTTGCATTTATCATCAGAGAGGTTCAATTTTACTTATTAACTCGTTCGTTCAATGCTAATTGTAGTCTTTGCATGCATCGTTATATCATTTATTTTCCCATGATTATTATTCCAATGAAATATAATAATCTGCGTTTATAATTTTTCTACTAATGCGTCCTCGATTGGGAATAATTATAAAAGAAACCGATTCAAATTAAAAGTGAATGGAGAAGACATATTTCCATGCTGCGTTATTGAATGAAAGAGAACGGCATGAATGGCATATTACAAACTGTCAGGAATAAATGTATAGAGGACATAGTGTATAGTAAGATGGTGAAGTGAGGTTCAGGTATATTCAAACCAATATTTCAATACATGTATTTTTTGTTTTATACGGTTTCACATCTTATTTTATCTCCCTCCGGTTAATTAATTTGCGCGAATTTTGCAGGATCTCTACTTAAGATTCTCTAACGCTTCAAAATCTATTGTCGATATATCGCGGTTTAATTCTAATTCACGTCTGTTATATTAGCAATGGAAAGCAGCAATATCACCATAACATCTACGTGGACGTCAACGCCGGTGGACAATGTAACCGGGCAGTAAGTAGAGCGGTTAACTTGACCAATATTATTCACCACGAAGTCAGATATATATAGTAATGCGCGACATCTAAATTTCGGAAAACTGTAAACGGGTTTTAGTGAATCTTAAATCTGAAATGCCTGCTTTGGGCTAAATATTTCATGAATTCACGGTTACTACTAGATTTGTTAGGCGACAATGTGTTAGTCTCATAGTTTAGGGATGGAGGGTGTGTGTGGGGTGTATATGCCTTCTATTGATTCTATTGTTCTGAGTTTTCTTATACTTTCGAGTGGCATCTAGTGATTCTCAAAAAAGGGCATGATATCATTAATATTATTACGTAACAGCATTGATTCAGATATAATGAAAGATATATATTTCTTAACTTAACTCGTACCTAGCCAGTTGTACCATTATTCACTCCGATTTTCTATGTCATTTATGACAATGCTCGAATTTGTACTCCACATAAAAGAACGAAAGATGATATAAAAATAAGTTGGCAAAATTTGCCCGATTACCGGAATACTGAAATTACACCTAAATACAGCTAATAAGTAACAAGCCCTGTTCAAATAAAAAGTACACTTTCTATTTCAGAGGATACGTTCCACCTTTTCGCAACACCGCTATTATTGTGTCGGCTTCCTTCATAATACCGATGGCAATATTCGGAATATGTTCAAACACGATTACGATTATCGTCATTGCTAAGTCTAAAAACTTGAGGTGATTCAAATGAAACTATAAATTTAGTTACATAATATATTGTATATGAATAAGCAACTCTGTTTTATTGCAGATCTATTTTCAACAGCTTCATTCTAAGCTTGAGCTGTTCTGATTTACTGTCAGCCTTAATCAGCCCGCTTTTTTTATACCGGAGAACTTGGGGCTTTGTTGAATGGGTATTACCGGATTTCTTTTGTCGGGTAATATGCTATCTGTTATTATAATAAATAAAATATACTATAATGGAACGAAATAGTGAGTAGAAATTTATTTTTACGAAAAAATCTCTTCGTTTAGCTATACTGGGGAACTGACATGCTGACGTCATTTACTACGTCACACCACATAATGGTTTATTCATTCTTTCGCCTCCTGTCTATCACTCGGCCACAAACTTTTAGGAAGATTAAGAAATCTCATGCTGCGGCAAGTACAATATATATTATTGGCACTGAACGAATGTATTGTCGTGTCGAGTTCATGTTTAATCTTCCACATCCCAACGTGCTTTATTTATAGATTATCATCTCCACTATATGGTTCGTATGTTTTAGCACTGGGTTTGTGGTATTTGTTGTTATATTTCAATCAGCAACCAGAGACAGAGATAGCAACCTCGTCACAGCGCAATGGCCTGCATGTACCTTGAAGGAAAATAAGTACGTTCTGTTTTTACATGACCAAACCGGCAGACAACTCTCATCAAATGAATCTTATTTCTACATCAGACTCGCGGATTTTTCTTATTACCTGATTATCGGATACGGATTCCATCTATATATACCCCTAGTCGGTGTATTAGTGTTTTCTTCATGCTTAGCAGCGGCTATTATGCAACTTCGTAAAAAGAGAATGAAAAGGGCGGTAAGATCAGGTAAGGGAAATAACAGTTCTATACGACTCATATCACAAAATACTGTATTCAGGGTTGGAAATCCAGATGTACGCAGTCTTCACCTACATTCTGTTTCGTGTTTTTCAGTGTATATAAACATCATACCAAATACAAATGGGCTAAAAATTGCTTAGAAATTTACCATATTACAAAAATCACATTTCTCATGGGGGTTCAGAACGTGTACCACCTCTTTCATTCCAACCTCAACCTCGCAGACTTTAGCATACCCTGAAACCACTATTTACACAATTGACTGTTATACAAAATTTTGAACCGAATTTATGGTAAAACGCTAAGTTGCTCGCCGCTCACACTTGATTATGTACAGACTTATATAAGACACCATCCTATGATACAAGTTCGCTTATTTTGTATGCATGAAGGCAATACAACTAGAAATATGGACGAGGATGACACGATTGGCAAAAAGGAAAAAAAAGCGATACTCCAGGTCACTCTGATAGTGGGATCTTACTTACTTGGCTACATCCCTATGATCAGTATGTTGCATCAAAATTATTACACCAAAGGATCTACACAACGTTACAATTTTTAGCGTCAACAATGTTTTCATATCACAAAAATCTATTACAGCGTACTTTTTATTTTCGTACTATCACAAGGCAAAAACGTCGAGAGAAAGACAAGTAGACTGGATATTGGGTATGGTCGAATACATATGTCTACGCTTCTCTGAATGCATGAACCCGATATTTTATAACGTCTCTTCGAGGTAAATCACTTGTCCATACAGACTTTACACTTAATTCATGCTATCACATAATAAGTAAAATACCGACCAGTTTGATGTTGGCAATAGAGAAGCAGCAGTTTGAGCAACGGCTATTGCCTATATTTTTAGGGCCATGAGAAAAGAAACCATTGCCTTTTTGCGTTCTTGTGGCTTACTGTGCAAGCAGGTAGAAAACAGTGATGGAGAAAAATCAAGAGCTACTAGGAAAACTGATATACCAACACAAGTAACCAAGAAGGATGAAACTGTTGTTTAACCTATTACACCTTAGTAATAATATACCAGATGCATGTACGAACTACTCATTACGAAAGCACTAAATCATTACCAAATATAATGCAATAACTTTAAGTCCTGTCCAAAAATATATACTTAGAAGATAGATTTTTCCCCTTTTCCCATTGTCCATTTTCATATATAATATTCTCTAACAAGTAACATTTCATGGAATAACATACGGAAAGTAAATAATGGAATGAAATGTGAATCGGTTTCAGAAACTCTCTAGCGCCAACTAACTATTTTATCTTATGTTTGAAATGAGGCTGCAATAAAACAATTTGACTTGTATATAGATTTGGGAACCACTGATTTAGCCAAGAACACGGAAAAACTTTCGAATGTGTTAACCAAGGCCATTTTGATTACTTAACTATTCCGCTATTGTATCGTATAGATATATACTGGATATGAATCATTAATTTTACGTAAGTTGTTTCTAAATACTGTAAAGAAAATTCTAGACTAGACTAGACTAGATTAGATTAGACAAAATTTCTTAATCGAAACCTTACATATTTAATGATATATGTCTCCATTCTGACCTATATTTTCCAATATGCCATTATTGTTATTAAATATAAGGCATTATTATATTATGCTTCAGCAACAGCATAGATCTATATCCTTTGACACCTCACTATTCTACTTTTTCTAGAAACTGGAATGCTATAAATCGGACGTGAATACAATAATTTAACACAAGCAAACAAATAACATTGGTATATAAGGTAGAAAATGGATATCTATCTTAGCAGCAGTAACAGTAACGAGCAAGCTAGATTAGAATTCAAAATAAAAAGAAGCAATACGGGACTCACCATGTGCGCGGACATCTGACTCTGAAGAAAAACTGTACAATACGTTAAGACCTTGCTAAACAGTACCGGTATAAGGCTCCTGTCAAATACATATATTATATATATCTAAAGTACAATACTAATACCATATCATTAATAACTACGAGAAATAACTCTACTATATCGTCTGCCTGTTGTGTCTTTCTTCATACTAGACAGATTCTACACTTCGTAAGCTCCTTCGTGTTTTTTAAATATCATGCGGTGTAACACGAGGTTTTCAGTTAATTATTATCACTAAAGCAAAATACAATCATCCTCATCATTCTATGGAGATGTAACATTATAATCATTATAATCAGAGTAGTTAATTACTTACAGAACTACCGTGAAATAATAGAAACATACTGTCTGCCGTGATGACATAGAATTCTTTAGTTTCTCATTGTGGTTTACGATATTGTTCAACATGATATGTGAATTTTAATACTTTTCATTGAAAAAATCCTTTACTTATAAATAAAACGGTATTATTTCAGAACTTATGCAATTACTTCAGTAACTTCAAACCCTCTTATTGCCTGGGATATTGGCCGTACTCCTTGTTACCACCCTACGGCCGTAGAACCCGTACCACAGGCTTCGTAGCTGTGCATCGATTGATTGCATCCATCGATTAAAATGAATGTGTTATTACCAGTAGAACTACTTTACGAATAAGCTGATGCATTGATCTGATATCAGCCCGATGCTGTGACGTGTTGAGCACATGTAGCCCGTATTTAACATCAGATCCCCTGGAGATTAAGAAGTGTAGTAAAGTGCTTTTATCGGCGATAAAATTTAGGCGTCTCTAGACAACTAGGGCTAATGTTCCCGTTGTAATATTATATATTATTTTTTAAATATATTTCGGAATGTATGACGGAGCAAACAGGACGTTTTAAAAATTATAGCCGGGCTAAACCACATGACTGAAATCTGAGTGCAGATAGATACGTTTGAGACTTACGATCCTAAACCATCAGATGTGCCCGGATTAGGTGATATGCGTGTAAAGTACAGTATATCCTCGCAGCTTTCTTAGGTTTTGGTTTCAGAGCTACGAAAATAAGAATACCTCATAATCTGCGGGGGAAATTTGATTAATGAATATTGGGAGATGCAATGACGAGTGATGAAATCTACCTTGTTTTCTTGCGAGATGCTTTTAATAGCTAAGGTGGTGCTGGTGATGTCTTCCAATGACCACACAGAAGGTAGTGTATAGTATATCATATTTCTTAGAGTTGATGTTGTTTCCTTATGAGGAATAGAGTACTTATTCGGAGACGTCTGAATGGGGTCGGAAGAATCCTACTGTTTATGGGACATCATGTCAAAATAACAAATTGTTGGAAGGATAATCAAACAGTATTGTTTTGGAAAATTACAAAATCCAGCAAATCCTAACAAATTATATTAAGTATCGATCAGGATATGTTGTGTAAATAAATGCGGTGCCTATGTCACATTTAGCTTTGTTTTAGTGACACAGGACGGGGTGTTGTGGCACATCTCTGGAATTCATCGATACTACGTTCACAATGGAACAAATGTAGTCAATTACAACGGTGCTGTAAAAAGGTGCCAAGAGTTACATTCTCATTTGGCCCAGCCAGACAACGACAAAAAACACAGAGAGGTGATCGAATTCATCAAGCTGACTGTTGGAAAATCTTCAGGTAAATCGACAAATATGTTTTTAGGTGAGAAACTGCTGTGGCATAATCGTGCAGAAAAAAACACTCAAGGCATCGAAGCATTGAAAGTTATTACGTAGAAGCTCTAACTAAATTAGAAACGATATTTCCCTTCCGTCTGGTATTGATTTTTCAAATCTTCAACCGAACGTGCACGTTTTTGGCTCAAAATAAAATGGCTTGAGCTAAGCCTGAAAGCCTGCCGTAAAACATAGCATGATATATATAGTAATTGATTTGAACTGTTCAAATTTCATTAGGAATGTAGTGACATTATTGTACTTTGTTATTGTCACACTGATCAATATAAACTGTCGATTGTACTACTTTTGCTACTGGTGCAATAGCTTATTCCATAAAAGAAAAGTTATTAATATCAGCCCATTGTAATTAATTGCTCAGCCCCTCCATACCTATCGTTTTACATCGGCCTCTTAGACTACACGGGCAACAATGCCAACTTCATCTGGGTCAACGGTGATCAACTAGACTTCACAACCTATGGTGTAATGCAGTGGGCTCATGGTGAGCCGAACAATTTTAATAGAATGGACGAAGACTGCGTTACGATGGGATCAAGGACGAATATAGCCGAGTATGATTGGTTTGACGTTCCGTGCGATATGGCGTTTTCGTACATTTGCGAAAAAGAGTTAAGTTAGTGCTATTCGCGTTGTTCTGTGTCTATTTACAGCAACAAATCAATAAATATTTCTGCATATGAAGTTTAAGATAAACGTGACTAATTTAGAATACAGAATCGTGTGCATGATGAAATTAACCCTCATGTCACAAACCAAAATGGAGGACTGTAAATAAAGTACAGAATACTTACGCAAAACAACTCCTGTTGCATTTTTACAGATGACCTGTCATTCCAGTTTCCAGTTTTGACGACAGTTATGGTGTCCTTCGTACTCGCAGTTGTTTTTTTGCTTGCTTTTCATCAAAGAAACAAGTAAATAAGTACCTTTGTCACATTTGTTATCAGTGTCTATTCATTCTATCGTATAATTTTCCAGTATTCACAAAAAAACTGCCGAAATTGCACCAAACCTGCCATCTGTACCCAGAGGTATGTAATCGATAACTGGAAAAAATAAGTTAGCAGTCACAAGAAGCTAATATTTTTCAGTCACAGAGCCCTTACTTCGAATGGATGTAGAGAACAGACTACTGCGCGGAGTCTACAAAGCTGGCGCGAGGAATTTTAACGACGAACAAGAGATGGAGGAATATAAAATAAGTAAGATGAAAATCAAAGCAAAACAAACTAAAAAGTCATGTCCGATTGGGATCCAAAGTGCAAAGCGTATTTTACAATTTATGTGCAGACCACCTTTGTCAAAAAATTTCAAGGGACAGACCAGCTTTGTTGAAGATTTCCAATAGAAACTTAAAAAAAATAATGCATCAAATATACTACAGCAGTAATAACTTTCTTCTTTTTTAGTACTAACTGTGGCTGCGAATTCTGATGGAAATGAAAGTCAACCATCAACAAGCCGAAACATTAACACAAAATTCCTCGTTTTGCCTGACCTCGGAAGATATTCTTCCAGTGAGGAGAAAACTGATGAAGAAGCAGGTGGTACTGGACTGAATGAGGAACTATAGATCATAGACGATAGTACAATGGAAATTATTACAATTCTATTTAATTTTGAAGTACAAATATTTGAAAGGGAATAATTGACTTGAGCTTTTTGGGGACAACACAAAAACCTGAAATCCCAGGGGGGGGGGGGGGGGGGGTTGGAGGGGGTTTTTAAACAAAAAAAACTGGAAACCCCTTGATAAAATTGTGAT
>QRAM01000213.1:0-21636 GCA_013436055.1 Halocynthia roretzi | reverse complement strand
GACCATGATGAATGAGAATTTGATTGTGATGTCTATTTTTGAGCGAAAAAACAAACACAAACACTCCGGGGGGGGGGGGGGGGGCTTGAAGTGGGACTTGAAACGAACGAAACTGGTAACCTAAAACCGGAAAATATCGCCCAATTTCGGAGAACAACAAATAGGACTGAACCTCAATATTCGAGGAATATTAAGAATTGCAGTTTAATATTTTTTCATAGAATTAAGGATCAACTTGAGCCAATGATATTCACGTCTTGCTCAGTCTAACCGTATATTGGAGACATATTAAAAAGAAAGAGGATTGTTACTGCACGATCAATCAATCAATCAGAATTGTAAACGTCGCAAAACGTGTACATCGGATTTGTTGGTATGGCAGAACGCTATAGAAGAGATATACAAGTCTTGATTAGCAGTTACAAACTATATAACGTATCGGGGACGATATTAGTTCCTGGATTAGACTAGGAAAAAGAACAGACATTTATTAATAAAGAACTGCTTTAATACCCATAAACCAGAAAAACAAACTTGCATGCTCCAGTATTTTAGTTGAAGCCGAAGGGGCATGTGCAGAATTATCCTTTTATCATTGGTATTCGTATTCTTCCATCAAAGCAGATGTGAGAGAGAGCCAGGTATGTTCTAGGAATACAAGATGTCATACAACCCATGACATCTACAGGGTATGCTGAAGAATGTAACAACTTACTTAGCCATATAGAGAAGTATCCACAAAGAAAAAAAATAGTAACACAATCGATATTGCAGGGCAATCAGCAGTTGAGTGGAGAAAATGCGGCAACGACGAATACTTTGTGTATACCGGAGAAAACTATCAGAATTACCAAGAAGCTCGGGCTGAGTGCTTTAAATTTATGGCGTTCCTGGCCACAGTAGAAACAGACGGCAAGCACAAGTTCTTGGTCGATTTAATTCTATACACGTTGAGCTCAAATAGATCAGGTAAATTGTAAATTCTGCTCTTCCAGTCTGCTGAGTTCTACGTTTGTTCAACAAATGACTGGTTACCACAGAAAACAATATATCATTCTATATCGGACTACGGGATTACATCGGCGACAATTCGAATTTTGTCTGGGAAAACGGAGATCTGCTGGACTTTACGTACTGGGGAATTACTCAGTGGTCTGAAGGGGAACCCAACAACTTCAATAACCAAGACGAAGACTGCGTTTCAATGGGCTCCAGCGCGAAGAAGGATCATTATAAATGGTTCGATATTCCTTGCGATTCCAAGAG
Organism: Halocynthia roretzi; assembly: GCA_013436055.1. NCBI lineage: Eukaryota > Metazoa > Chordata > Ascidiacea > Stolidobranchia > Pyuridae > Halocynthia > Halocynthia roretzi. The sequence continues at coordinate 20,370 of QRAM01000213.1, read as the reverse complement.
AGCCTACATTTGCCAAAGACAGATAGAATATAAACGTAATATTCTAACTTATACAAATCAAGAACAAACCAGTATGTCATAAGAACTGTTATCCCCAAAAGTTACAGGTTTTCTTTTTTCTTTCCTAGACGTTCCAAATCCAAGAAGTATAGCGCTTACAGGCCTTGCTTTATGTATCATTCTAGTAATTATGGTGTTCACCTTAGCCCATCAACAAAAAAAGTGAGTTTTCTCTTGGTTTTTTGTTTCCGCATTATAACAAGTTATCACGAATTATAGCCATTGCAGTATTTCAATTCATTAATTTCATAGAATAAGCACGAGCTCGTCTAGCAAGGCCTCCAACATCCTATTCGCAAAAAAGGAAGTAATAGAATCCTTAGGTGAGTGTTGCGTCTCAAATTTCATTCATCAAATAGTGTACAAATACCATTTCATTTGAATTCTAACAATTCATTCTCAGAAAATCGCAGATTGTCCATAAAGAGCGAATACATATTGTAACTGATGGAAAGCAGACATCTACCCATCGTAATTTTGAAATTTGCTTTACTGCAACTTACACTACAATTGTTCAGTGACATATTAGTTGAATAAGGAAAACCTTGATTTAAAACCGATTGAAGAACTGGTTCTGAGAACTTTGTAATTTTAGTAACAACTGGTTTGCGGGAACCACGTGTACTGGAAGTACCACCTCTACCAGCCAAATACTAAATACTGCTGTACGATCATACTAAATACCGCTGTACCATACAAAATTCTGCTGTAGCTGACATTTTGGCCGCAATCGTCGGATCGAAGATGATGTTCAAGTGTTTAGGTAAAAGTCAATTGGCTACCGAAGGATCTTATTGAAGGTTATAGCAAGTAAAACGACAGCTACAACATTTCATCCGATATATGGGCCTGGCAAAACAGTAAAACATAATGAAAAAAACTCAAGAAATGTGAACAAAGAACGACGAGGCCACAGCCTGACACACTGGTAATAAAAAGCGGCCGTTTACTGAACTAACTAGACAAACTAAAGAGTATTTCGATAACGTAAAGCTTACACAACGAACAACACGTTTGTCTTCCTGATTGCTACGCAAATCTTAATTCTTGCCTTGATTATTACCACGTAAGGGAAATAATGGACATGAAGAGTAAATCAACCAATTCTATGAAGAAAACTTTCCCAGTTTATGGTTAACGGGTTAATATTTGGTATTCAGAATTATATTCACGAAACTTTATTCTGCCAGAATGACTGTGGTCAAGCCAGAGCCTGGTGACACTGTGGAGACAGTTTATGTAGTTTATGTATATTCTGGAGTAAGAAAATGCGATTAACTTCTCATTTGTTCAAGTGGGGTAAAATTCCGGGTAAATTAAATCAGGGTAAGCATCAGCTGCCTCACTATTTCTCCCCTATAGTTCGAGAACAGTTCGTGAAAGACCTACAGGTGGAGCTAACCAACGAGATGTGGTTGACAAGGCCTTATCTCAGCAAAGAGCAGGAGTCGTTTCTTCCCAACGGGACGAGATTCACAGCAGCGGAAGTTAGGTGGCGGGAGTGCGAAGATAAACAAAGCGATGATGAAGTATTTGCATTTAACAACCAGAAATATAGAATAAATATGAGGCCTCACGTGACGTTAGAGGAGCGATGGGAACCATTGGAAAGAGAAGAGCGATGGGAGGAAGTTAAGCACGACGATCAACCAGTGCATAAGTTTGCGAAATATTCCCAAATGGCTGAGATTAAGAGACTGCCTGAAAGATGGCCAAGGGCTGTGGAAAAGTGGGATCGATGGAGCAAAGTGACCGATTTCCACAAAAAATCTGAAAGCTAAAAGTGATCAATGTTGTTTGTTCAGTATATGAAGGATAATCTTTGGCAGTGCATTTGGTTAAAGTCTGTACCTGCACTGGTGAGACTGCTTAGTACATGTTTGTTATGACCTCCGTCGAATGAAGTAGTCTTAAAAATAATAATGTGAAAGTTATGTTGATTCGGACAGTTAAATATAAGTTTCTAAACTTCACAATACGGATTTGGAACAGTGGTACAGTGTTATATATAGAGTTTGTATAGTGCTCCTTAACTTGAGAAAAGCATGAGTAGTTAACTGCAGGCACAGACTCTCCATTTATTATTTGAATTGAGCATATCATTTTGACTTTTCTGTACTTGTATGCAAATAAAAATAAATGAAATTTGTTTGCCTTGGTTAAGCATGGCAAATAGTCTGGCAGACACAAAAACTCAGGCATGCAGTTCTTTAAATATAAGCCAATACTTAGACCGTCAATCAGAAGGGACCAAGCAGAATGTGGTGTACAAAAAGCCTGAAGAGATTGGCGCTTTTTCTCTTGATGGTAGGAGAAAGTTCCACAACGATTCAAGTGAGCTGGCATTCATTAAAGACGATCGATACTTCAAAGAGCCAATGAATTTGAACGACGGTTTCAAAGATCGGTCCATAAAACGGGATGAAAATGTTAAAGAGAGGCTGGGCAACATATTGCGGTGGATCGTCAGTAATTCACACAGATTTGACACTCCCGGTGGGACATCAAGCAAACAGAGCTTGGGACAGATACCTGAAATTGTGTTGTGGCGTGGTCACATGACTAAAGTCATGTGTACTCCATATGAAACGCACGATGGCTGGCTTATGGCAGCACAAAAAATCGGCTCTACCATATATATAAGCGAAGTAGAAACTGAAGAGGCTAAGAAAAAGCGCTTGGGGCGTACAGAAAAAGAGAAATTAATGATGTATTGGGGAGTACGTTTTGAAACATATATGACTGAGTCATGCCACAGACTGTCCAATCAAGAAACAGAACCAAAAAAAAAAGCACACAGAGAAGAAAGTGACATAGTGGTAAACACTAATAAAGCATACTGTAGCATCTTGCGAGGTCGAGTGAATTCTCACACTATCTTGTTTAGCGGAGAGGTCGATTGCTGTCAGCGAATAAACACTAGCTTGCACCCTCCAGATAACTACATAGAGCTAAAAACAAGTCGAGAATTTTCGTCACAGAAACAGGAAGACAATTTCCACAGGTACAAAACTTTGAAATGGTGGGCACAGTCATATTTGGCCGGTGTTCCCCTTATCATATGCGGGTTCCGAGATGACCAAGGTATCGTTGTAGACGTTCGTCAATACAGAACACTTGAACTTCCAAGAATGGTGAGGCGACTCAGGAATGCCTGGGATCCTAACCTCTGTCTTTCCTTTCTAGATGACTTCTTTACTCATGTGAAAAAAGTTTTCAATAATAAGGGTAACGAGACCACCGTCATTCTGTTTTCCTGGAATCCTGGCAAACAAGAAATTTTGTGTGAAAGGCATGACATTCCCACCAAACATTCCTTCCTTCCCGAATGGTATCTAACATCTCTGAAGTATTCAAATCTCTCAGTAAAATGATATTACTGATTGGTGAAACTACATTAAAATCTTCTAGCATTACCTTCAGTTCCCAGTTATGATTATAGAATGGATACTAAAGTATGAAATATATTCTCTTTATAAAAATTTGCACTGTAGCCTTGTGGTGAATGTGACATGCAATTTTTTCCAATTGAAAATTTCACAATACAGCAAACGACTTTTTTAAATAGTGGGATGATGCATAGTGACTAATTATTGATTATTTCTAAAGCTACAATAATGTTAGAATTACAAAAAAAACAAGAATGATGCCCGATAAGTCGTTTGGATATAACAGTCTAAAAATTCAGGGCGATCAGCCTACTACAATATATTTTTACAGCGTAACTAACTGCTACGATAAAGGTACATTGCTGATAAAGCTCAACTGAATTAATAACATAAATAGTAGCAAGGTGCCTAATCTTACCTGCATATAAAATCCTTATTCTGTGTACACTTGAATAATATAAAAAACTTAAAAGAAAGGTTGTTAGGAGTGGTATAGCTTTAGGACACACCGTGAAACAAATGTGTGCCAATAATTACTGATCCATGTATATCTGATCTAAACTGCATGATTTAGTACTTTTATGTGAAAGATATCAAGCGACATCCCTAGTAAGGTGAGTGCGGTGACGTCGTACCGCCACGGATTGGTGTCGATGTCAAGGATGTATCGGTTCCGAACACGTTAGTGTACGAGCTTTTCAGGAACTGCACATAGTTTCGCATCGATCTGTTCGTTGATTCCGATTGTTCCAACCTGTCTCGGGCATCCTGCAGTTGGCTTTGTGCTTTTCTCTCGCTCTAAAGTACAAAACATTGTAAACATACAGTACAGTAATATGACTGAGGACCAATCATCTCTTTAATTTTTGTAGTCAATTGGCGCAAAAAACCATACATTGTGTGGAAGGTGACAAAATTGTGTGTAATTAGTGTACTTATTACTTGAAATATTATTTTTTATTGTTAACCCCCCGTCCTACAAAACCTGTGTACAGCATAGAGGTGTCATTCGTGAGGACCACAATAATCTAAGATTTACTTTTAATTCAAAAATTTAAACAATTCCAGGTCATGATTAACTTTTAATCCAGTTCAAATTACGTACATCAACTTTTGTCCTTTTGAGGCTAGCAATTTCAGCCTTCCCTCTTGTTACTTGCGTTTCCAAGTCTGCAATGCGAGATTCCAATGCTCGATCCTACATGATTATCATAAAAGTAGATAAAGTTACAGAGTACTGAAACAATTCCTAGCAAATACACGGCAAAATTACCCTTGCGGCTGCTTTGTCTCTTTCCATTTCTCCTGTCTTGCGAACTTCTTCCAAAGCAACGTCAAGCTGCCTCTGTAGACTGTTGCACATGTGTGTTTTTTCTTCTACTTTCAGCTGGAAAGTCATAAAGTCTTAATTAATTCAACCACCCCCCGCAAACAGTCCATGATAACAAACCTGCAAGGTTTGAATGTTTTCATCTTTGTCAGCTTTTTGTACTGCGCTTTCCCTCAATACATTGTCTCGATCATTGAGTTTTGTGTGAACAATGTCTAATCGTGCTTCCAGTGCTCTGTTCTCATCCTTCAAGGCGGATAACCTCTGCCTAAAAGTTTCAGTATCATCTTCTTGAAACTCGGCCTGCAGTTGCATGAGAGAAGATCAATAATATTGAGATATCATAAATATCGAATACAAGAGAATGCACTATTAGCTGCTCTCTATTAGCTAATAGAGAGAGTAGTATGAAGTTGAATCTGGGATGCTTGTATTATTATTATAATATAAACGAAAAAAGGGCTCAAATAATAGCATTAGAGCTAACATACTTTGCTTGCAAGCTCTGATATAACTTTTGTTTGCTCTGCTGATCGTCTCTCATGAAGTATAAGCTGATCTTGTGCATCTTGAAGTTTCATTTCCGTTTCCTATAATCACAACAGGGTCATTATTATCTTTGCTCAGAGCTCAGCTATTTTAAGCTATTTAAAAAAGCATACTTTTAATATTTCTGGCAACGGCTGCAAATCATTCATCCTTTGGAGCATTTGCTTCCGAACTCTCTCAATTTCATCGGATCCTTGTTCTCGCATTCTGCGAGCTTCTCTCTCTGCTCTCTCGGCGCTCAAAAGAGCCTTGTAATAATGCACAAACAGTAATTATTAAAAAAAGTGAACCGCTTCATATAGATGTTTAAGCTTTATGCGCTTACTTCTTCTGCTTCATTCTTGCATTTTGCTAGTTGTGCCCTAAGTTCTGAATTTAAAGCTTCATATTGCTGGACTTGAGCTCTTTGTGCAGCAGCATCTTCCTGTGCTGCTCTCAGTTTTTCAAGAGTTGTTTTGAGTTCTCCCTTTGTCCTTTCACAGTCAAGTTGGTTTGAGTTATTATCGGTTGTGATCCTGAAACACGAGATAAGAATTATTGAGGAATTTACTTATTGGAGGAAAATGCAATAAAAATTAGTTTAACAAAATATATATGCCTTACTTGTGTAATTTTTCTGTTAGTTCAGCTTCTCTATCCCTAGATTTGTTTTCATTCCTTCTAAGAATCGCTTCAAGTTCATCCAACTTATTCGAGAGAGATTTAACCTGCGTATCAGCTCTGGCTCTGTCATCCATTGACCGGTGATACCTAGAACGAGGTAAATTGGGAAATCAACACATGATATCTTTATTTAATTTAACAGTATGGTGTTTCATTACCTCGATTTCCATGTATCAGATTCTTCTTTCATATTCACAAGCTGTGCATCTTTCTCTGACAGCTTTGAATCTAGTTCTCTACTCATCTGTTCACTTTTATCAGCTCGCTGACGTTGGGCTCTAGTAGCCTTTTTGAGTGATTCTTTTTCTGTAACTATGGTTTCTTGCATCCGTCGCGCCGAAGCCGTGGCTTCTTCAGCTTCACGTATTGCAGCATTGGAATCCTTTTCCATGTTCTGTTATGAAGAAGATCAAGCTTGATGTAGTCCAATATGACAAAAAACCAAAACCCTATCATACTTACTCTTAATTGGACATGTAGCCTATTGTTTTCCATTTCTTTTGCCCTCAGTCCCCGTTGCAGATGAGCTCTCGTTGCATCAATCGATTTGTTAAGCTCTGTTAATGTTCGGCTGTGGTTCTTTTCCTCTTGCAGCTTCAAGGAGAAAATTATATCATGAAATTTGTTACAGAACAGAGTAGAAATGGTTTATTAAAAGAGTTCATACCTGAGACAGGACTTGATCAAATTCACTTTTCGTGTAAGCTAATTCCGACTTTAATTTTAGAACGGTCGAGTCTGAGCTAGCAACTTTCTTTATCATTGTGTCTCTGTGTTCTTCTAGTCGTTTCACATCCGAAGCCAACTTAATATAAACGATATGTTTTTTTTTATTTTAACTATCAATATGCAGTAAAAATTGAAATGCAACAGGGTCGGCAGATCCAATTCTTCTGTTATTCAAATGTATGCACCTCATGATGAGCCTGAAGGAGCCTCCTCAAGCCCCGATTCGATGATTCAAAGTCTTCCATTTTCTGCATGAGTAATTCTCTTTCCCTTGTCACTAAAGCCTGATCTGAATGAGATATTCTTTTTTCCTGTGTATCAAAATTAAAATGATTGAAAAAATGGAAATGCTCTTTCGGTAGAAACACTTACATGTCTCAGCCGTGAGATAGTCTCCCTCAAAGCAGCCACTTGTTTTGCACAAGAAGCTCCGTCCAATTCAACTTCTACAAGTTTTTTAAGCAAAGCTTCCTTGCTAGTTAGAAGATCGCCATTGTTGGTTCTTCAAATATATACGAAGACAATTATTCTTGTCAATGAAAATGATAATTCTCATGAAAGAAAGAGGCTCTGTGTAAATATATTACAAGTGACTCACATCAAAAGAATCAATTAAGATAGAACCATCGAACAGCACAATAGTGCACTAATATTTGTTATTTAGAGTTCAGAACCCAAATAACATAGGAAGAGATAGTCAAACAATTGTTAAAAAATGATAGAGTTAAATCTTACGTGCTGGAATTAAATTCTTCTTTAATCCGTTCCACACTCTTTCTGAGTCTCATGTTCTCTCTTTCAGCTTCTTCATATTCTTCAGCAAAGGAATCAAGCTCATTCCGTTGTTCTTCCAATGCCTATTCAAATATATATTGTGTTACGTTCAGAATATGACAATGACAAGTGTCATTTACTTACAGCTCTAGATGCTTCTAACTGTTCATCTCTATCTTCCAACTCATGTTCAATTTTCTTCAGTTCAACCTGAAAGAAAGACATCAGCATTACTTATATATGGTGAATGGAAGGAATGTTCATGATTGTCGGTTGGGATTAGTAGTTTCAGGGATTTGGGTTTACCACAAGGAAAGGGTTTACAAAAATGAAAGTGAAAAACCCAGTGTATGTGTGTCATTGATTGTAAAGATAATTCTTATAAAACAATTGAAAGCTAGAAAGAGAATTTTTTTATGATCCATTCATGGCTGAATGAAATCATTTAAAATCCTTACAGTACTACTATAAGTCAGTCACAAGGTAAACAACACACGTACGACAACAATGGACAAAACAAATATCCCAAATTTCTATGTGCTATCGAGATATCAAACACAATTCCTTGACAACTAGTAGTGTTGTGGCAACTGGAGGGACACATCCTCACTTAAATAGTATTTCTTGATATGTAAATTTACGCTCATGTGCATCACACAATTATTCAACTGAAACAGGTCTGTGTCTGTCTAATAGGGCCATTTTTGTATTGAAAATAGCCGTTTAATGTTGTCTGATTATATCGTTTTTCATTGTGTATTGAACACACAGAACATGCCTCATTGTATCCAGATTTTAAATGGAATAATTATAGTCATTAAATACCAGGGTAATTAAAATTATCTACCTGTTGTTTTGAATCTGTAACTTTTGTGAGAGTTACCTCTTGCACTGAGCTATGTTTAGAATTCTCTTCCACTCTCTGGTTATCAAAATCTCTCCTATAAGAACTTCCATATTCGAGATATATCAGTAAACTTATTAATATCTGTGAGTAATATTAAAAAGTTATACGCCTATTACTTATCAAAGAAAACGGTTTCGTCTTTGTCGATTGCTTCTGGCTCTGATTTATCAAATCTTGAAGAATTTTTGTGGGGTATTCTCTTTTCTGAGATACCGCTTGGAATTTCTATTTTTTTGACTGCTCTAATCAGCCTTCTATCAAACTCAGTCATAGTATTGGGAGGCTTGTAACATCTCACATGGTATATTTTTTCTCTGTCAATTTGAATTGCATTTAATTGATATAAAGCAGCTACTTCAATTAATTCATTCCCAAGGTAGATTTTCAGTTCTATTTCAGAATCCAGTTTTGTAATGAAAAAATTACTTTTTCTCTTCTCCATCATCAGATATATCTTCATACCATTGCTTTTCAGACTTTTTATGCATATGTGCAGGCTTCTCTGTATTAAAAAGCACTAGTCTATGCTGTTTAACAGAGCACTTAGATTCAGAACCATGATCATCTACATCTAACCAATATGCATTTGCATCTTCACCTGTCTGCTTGCTGATTCCTTCACTAAACTTGGTTTTAAAGAACTTGTTTCTTTCATGAGCCTCCATAGTTCGTCTTATATTTCTACCCTGTTTGTTTCAACATTTTCTGTAACTAATAGATTTATCTATACACGATTTATGTTCCAAAGTGAACATCTCAAACAAAGTATCTCGAAATGAAAAAAAGCTAAGAGAAAAAAAGCCAGGTAGTCTGAAATCAATATCAGCAGAATATAGGATAAATAAATCTCATTACTGGGATAGTAGTAGTAGTAGTAGTCACATAGTATTGTAAAAGGCAAGAAACACTGCTGCGTTTCTAACGATTCCAACTATGCTTAATTTCTAACTCAGAAGAGAATGGTGGAGCTGGCATATTAGCCGGTACATACGATAAGCTTGGAAGAATTAGCAGGGATAGTTAGTTAAGCGCCCTTTCTGGAAGTTACTAGTTAATTCGGATCAGTCTATTATGACCATACTCAAGGACCTTGGTCATTTCAAGACTGGTTCATTCAAAGAAGAAACACCATATTGAAATTGGTAATTTCGCTTGGTAGTGTCCTTATTGAGAGTAGATCAACAGATTAAAGCATGGTGTTTGGGTATATTCAGAGGTATCCATTGGATCAATGGTGTAGGCTAGGGGTGTGACTGCATTATCTGAATTGACTGGCATACCTTAGACATAATTTTAGCATTATATAGCTCAGAAATTTATATAGAAGTAAATACCTCATTTCTCAAAGACCCAACTTCATTCATCAGTTCTTCGATTTTCTTTTCATAATTTTTGATGTGGCTGCGTACTCTTTCTTCCTCTTCACCTGACAAATCCGCCCTTTTCAACTCTGTGGTGGGCACATTGATTTCGAGCTGACTCTTTCCACTCTATGTTAGATGAAAATTACGAAAACATGTCAAATATCTGTAGATGCAGCAAGGTGAATCTTTTGAAATTTAAATGTTAACACAATGCCTCCTAGCAACGAAAAAAGTACGCCGTCAAAGTAAGAAAACTAATCCTTAGGTCCTTACATCCCATTTGAAGCTGGGATCGTTTTTTTCACGCAAAGATGTTTTTCCTGGAGCCGGGATCCATGGACCATTGATCGCTTTACTCCTGCTTTTGGCCGATGGCTTCAGTGATCTTCTTACATTAGGAGTACTCGAGACAAACGGCTTCTGTCGTATGAATGTATTGAATTTATAGAGAGATATAACCACCATATTTAAGTATTTAATATGTTTTACGTACAATCTACTATATATATTAGCTTACCTCAGCACGCATAACACCACCCTTCGGTTTCTTGACGTGTACATGGACGGGAGTATTATCTTGCACATGAACGTGTATAGGTGACTCTGACATGCTGTTTCCAAAACGACAGTTATAAGTTAAAGAGGGTCACTCTCTACATATAGTCATTTAGGTTCACCTGCTTTAACTTATTTTCTTCCTGCAATGAATTTCATTCAAACGACGAAGAATACCAACATTTGAGCCTATCTAAACCTATTTTTAACGAGAATATAACTTTATTCCATGTTATTGAAACAAATTCTACAGTTGAACTTTTTGAACGCAAAATACTTCAATCTGATTGGCTTACAATACTTACAGCTGTTGGGTGCTTTAAATAAGCAAATGCTATGTCAGATGATTGTTTTCTCGCATATAATAATATTTAAATAATGATATTAATATTTTTTTATACTAATTGAATTGTAGTAGAATTCGAATAACTAATTATGGTAAACGGCGGAAGATCAAAATATATTTCGAAGTTTTGGACTGACCTCTAACCACTAGAGAGGAAAATGTAAGAAATGACTAGAATCGCGCTGGATAAAATGGTTCAGTATCGCCCACTAGCGATATTATTCATGAGATACTGATCATCCCATTTCCATCCCGATATGGCATAGCCCCCAAATCTTAGGTGAAAAAAAATCCAGGGGATTCAGGTCAGTCTATATGTATGTATGTATGTATGTATGTATGTTTGTCTGTCTGATTCAGACATCAGCATATGAAATCAACATAATTGTCCTGAAATTTATAATCGGCAGCATATTTTATTCCTTGAAACAGCAGAAGTAAAAGTGCACAAAATACCATATCTCTTAAAGTATAAAACCCTATCATATCCCAAAACGTGCTGGAGTACGTCTTGGTGTAGCAGATCCATTCTCACTATCTCTGCGACCAGGAGTTGCAATGTATGCTTTTGTTGATGTCTTTTTATTTTCTTCCTCCATTTCTTCCTTCCTAAGCTTAATTTGTTCATTGGCTAGAACAAGTTCCTCTTCCATTGCAGACAGTTTATCTTTGGCCGCTTTCCTCTTCTCATGCCTGGATGCGGCCGATTCCTTTACGCTATAGAACATGGGACCTAATTCGGCAAGCCATTCTCCTTCGACAGCTGTAACGCACTGCATGTATTCTTTTGAAGTCATAACAAGCTCATGATAAATAATGTAGTCAGGGGTGAAGCCCATCCCGAACAAAGCTGATGTTGGGTGAAGATGACAAGGCATGCCAGTTCGAATGTTAACATATTCGCCTATGCCTTTGAGCCTGGCCGCATGGTGAAAGTAGGCGGCACAAATGCACTTCCTAATCACATCCCAGTCATTTCCGGCGGATATCAATTTCATTTTTTGCTGGTCCATTATTTCCTTCAGCTGTGATCTAACTTCTCTTACTTTCCTCATCGCTTTTGGGTGGATGAAATGATTGTTGCACCATGTGTTGGAATAACCATTGGTTTTCCACTGATTATATACATTGAGAAAAGTCATGTGATCGCTCTCAGGGACATTAAATTTTTCTCTCTTGGTATCACTCTCTTCTTCTCTGCCTTTAGGTCTGTAAAAAATTGCTGGTACTGATAACATGGAAACAATGATCAGTATTTCTTCACTACAGCCCATTCTATGCGAGACAATCAGCATCTTAGACAAGGGAGGATCGAGTGGAAATTCAACCATGGTACGCCCTGCGGTGGTGAGGGCGCCGGTATTATCGAGAGCACCTAAGATCCAGAGTTGGTACATGGAGTTTAGTATATTGTCCTGGGGTGGGGGGTCCATGAAATGGAATGAAAGAAGGTTCTGAACACCCAGAGATTTCAAAAGCAACACCACATTAGCAAGGTTGGTTCTCTGAATCTCGGGAACAGCAGAGGCAAGCATTTCATGCTTGTACTGATTCAGTGTATAGAGTCTATAGGCTGTACCAGCCCCAGTTCTACCGGCTCTACCCGATCTTTGGTTGGAATTCGCCTGTGACACAGGGTATATAGACAAAGCATCCATACCAATCCGTGGATTGAACACCTTCATCTTACAGTAGCCAGAATCGACCACAAACATTATCCCATCTACAGTCAAAGACGTTTCAGCTATATTAGTAGCGACAATACACTTCCTCACTCCGTCTGCGGCTTTCTGGAATATTTTTGCTTGCAGGTCTGAAGGAAGTTGGGAATAAATAGGAAGGACTGCCAAAGGAGCCACATCTTCTAATTCCTCTAAACGTTCAGTAATCTGTTCACAACTAACCTCAATATCTTCCTGCCCAGGCATGAAAATCAAAATATCACCAGGAAGACCTTGAACATGAATCTGAAGAGCTTGCTTCACTGCAGCTTCCACGTAATCTTCCACAACGTTTTTACTGAAAAGAACATCTACTGGAAAGGTACGACCTGGGATTGTGTAGCATGGTATGTTACCAAAAAATTCAGCAAATTTTTCAGCATCCATGGTAGCAGAGGTAATTATGAGCTTAAGGTCCCTACGTCTGGTCGCTACATCCCGCAGAAGGCCGAACAACACGTCGGTGTTCAAAGAACGTTCATGAGCTTCGTCCATGATGACGACACTGTAACTGTCCAAATCACTATCACGTAAGGATTCTCTTAACAGTATACCGTCAGTCATGTATTTAATAATGGTTTTCTCACTGGTAACGTCTTCAAATCGAATAGCATAGCCTACTTCCTCACCTACTTTAACCCCCATTTCCTCGCTGACTCGTTTAGCAACAGACATGGCTGCGACACGACGAGGTTGTGTGCAGCCTATCATACCATAATCTGAATAACCGGCTTCATGTAAATACTGTGTGAGTTGAGTAGTCTTGCCCGAGCCTGTCTCACCCACAATAACGACGATATTATTCTCCCTCACAATGCTTAGAAGTTCTTCTCTGACAGCATAAATCGGAAGATACTGTCTTTGCTGCTTCAAGGTTTTCGTTTTGGCAAAGTGACTCATCGCTTCTGTTTTTCCTTCCATGTGATTTGCGAATCTCTGGGATGACTTGAAGTCACTTTCTTCACCATGAGATGGATCTTCTTTGTCATTTTCTTTCTTAATACCCATAATATTCCCGATGTTTGTTCCTGCTAGTTCCCATTCTTTCTTCTGAGCCTTTTTTCTTTCTTTCATCTCTCTGTGTTTTCGTACGAGAAGACTACCCTTCCTGGAGACTATAGCCATGTCTGAAGTCACATCTTTGATGGGGATAATTGGCTCAAACTGCTTGGTGAAAACGATTCTTCCATCAAGAAACGGTGGAACGATGTTATGCACAAGCAGATGAACTCTGGCCGCATTGTCTTCTTCAAAATCTTCATCATAGTGAGTTTGTAGCACAACACCACTCCTCATCATTCGATTAGTCTCCCATTTTTCATTATCTTCATTAATCTGTTTCCTCTGGGCAGATATCTTCTCACGTTTCTGGTTCTTATACTGCTGTTCACGTTTCTTAACATATTCTTCCGAAGCCGAGTTGAATGGATTGTTGGTTTCGTCATAACCTTCATCCAACATGTACCAATCTCTGTCTGCTTGCTTCTGATTTTCCTCCCAGTCATCATCATTGACATAAAGACGCTCCTCATCATTGTTCTTGGGTGTTTCCCTGAAACGTTTCCTGTCGTCAGCCCATTCGTTGTATTTATGTGAAGGTGTTGGTAGTGGAGTGGAATTGCCTTTTCCTCTGTAAGGAGTTCTTGAAGGAGTTCTTGAAGAAGTTCTTCTAGAACTGTCCATTCTATTCGACCTATCGGAGGACCTCCTATCGTATCGAGAGGAATTTGATATAGCCGGAGAGGGCGATTCCCAAGATCTGCGTGTCGATGAATATCCGTCATCCTCCTCCCATCCTGTCCTAGATGGGGTCTGTAAACCATCTTGATCCTTTCTTGTAACGACAGGAGAATTATCATAACGCCTTCTTTCACTAGTATTCCTCCTGCTAGATTTCCTGTCCCTGTCATTGTATTTTGAATTCCATTTCTTGTTGCTTGAAGCATTTAAAGATTCTCGTTTCCGTTTTTCCTCTCGCGTTTTCACTTTTACTTTGTAGGATTCGCTTACACCACCAGTATATGACGGAGTTTCTACCCTAGCAGGACGATAATGGCGGTCTCGCGATTTTTTCTCCCCCTTACGTTGTTCGTTTTCCTTTTTTTTCTCAGCTGCCAACTTATCCAGGCCAAGTAAGGAGGGTTTCTTAAAAACATGTTGATCCTGTCCGGCAAATTTTTCTTTTTTCAATATCAAGCCGAACGCTTGATTCGCATTGTCAGATCCCTCCAGCCTATGAATATCCGAATCTTCCTCTTCCATGATATTCGTTCAATAGTATATGGTGATATCAGCAAAGTTAACAATAAAACTTCAAGGGACAGCAACGAGATATGTTGAAGCTGATCGAAAACGTTTCTTAACGAATTTGTGGTAGTCACGTGATCACAGGTGACCCGTAACGGATAGGATTATTTGGTTTCCCTCTGAAATAAATATTTTTGCAACGTAATTCAGCAAATAAACATCACGAAGGTTTCATCTGCCGACAAAACAGATTTCCCAAATTTGTTTAAATAGATTTTTATTCTTTGTTACTTTTAAATATCAGAAGTGCTGGAGTTCAACTTTAACCCCCTAGGTAATCTTTGACATTTGACATCGTCTTGATTGACAGGTTTGAATTCCGTTGTACGCGGAGGACCACTGTCATTCTGACGGAATAGTTGGTTAACAGTTAGTAATTCTGAAACGAGAGAAATTCACTAATATTAACCCTTTCCACTCGTATCAAAACAACGCTAAAAAGGAATATTCAACCTCGATTTTCCATTACACATTACACAAAGTAAAACGTCTGCTGAAATGCAATGTCATAATATCCCTGCTGTTCTGCATAAATCTAATCTGTCTGAAGGTAAAAAGACAAATGAATTTGAATACCTAGGTGTTTTAATTCAAGCGGACGGAATATTAACCTATAAACGATTAGGTTAGAAAAAATATAATAAATAATAAATATTAAATAATAAACATACAAGGTCTCCATGGAGACCAAATGACAGATGAAAAACCGCCTGATCACTTGAAAAACACCTTGACAGACAACCCAAACCGCTCGGAAAGAAATTCTGGCCACGGGGAAATTTCTTGACCATACAGGGTGCTGAGTGGAGCCTATCTAAAAATGAAAAATAAACTCGAATTGTACACAATTATACACAACTCCTTTCGTTTTCAATTGTAAACTTTTCACATTATCACCAGTAACATCACCGTGCTTTGTTCAGATCAATGCAGTACATCATTTACATTCTAACCTGCGTGCGATTAGCACAGATTCATCAACACAGGCAGGTCTGCTGTTTAATAAATACTCATCATCTCCAGATGTAACCGGCTCTGCAAAAAATAATTATTATTCCCACTACTCAGCTAAATACAGTGCGATGTAACAAGAATATGCGAATGCAGTTTTACACCATAGTAATCAGTAACATTGACACTTACTTATGTGCAACTTGTAATAACAGTAATCCAACAACAAACTGGACTTGCTGCAGCTTTTCAAACCTGTCAAAAAGAGGAACAGCTTTTGTAGGATGTGATAGTAGTGGTCACACCCCAGGCTTTGCTTCCGTAACGCGATCGTTTTTTTCGTAGTGTAGCCAAAAATTTGATTGTTACTTCAACATATACTCTCACGTTATCCGAGGACATTTACATCCGCGGAAAAAATACCTAGTGATCAATGCTTCTGAAATGAAATCAAACAGTTAAATATTATAAATAACATTTGGCAAAAGAAATAAAGCACAATAAATGGGAAACTGGGATGTAATGCACCCAGTCCTGTCAGGTGGACTTAGTGTGAAGCCACTGCACCACGGCAAGGTGCCACCCTGCGTAGTGGGTTTATTTAAGAATAAACCCTCACGCAGGTAAACAGGTTCACTGCGTGAAGAAAAGACTACCCAAACATCACTCACCTACAAGGGCTTATCGAATTTTACCCAACCTTGTGCACTCAAATAAGATTACAAAAGTTAGTAATAAGAAAGCAAACTGGCTAGCTGCGTTTATGGTGTCAGATATATGTTCGGGAGACCTTTGGAATTTCTCAACATGCTGCTCGCTATCCAGATATACGGGTCCGCAGACTTAGCGGCAAAACCGAGCTATCAATAGTGACGATACGCCTCCACTCGCCCAATATATCTGTGTGGCATAGGAGTGAGTCAGAACTTACTTATAACAATCCAGAGGACTGTATGAAGTCGACCTTTTCTCCAGTGTATCATCATCCACTTAAACGCATCGGACTAGTTTACTTAAATAGTTACATGTGAGAAAAGTCAAGTTAGTGTGAATTGTTACACGGGGTTGGGTAACCCTCGAAAATAATTTTGGTTTAGTAAACTTTAGTCAATTGGCAGATAGTATGGTATCACATATTAATTAACAATCAGGGTCTAAATTGTTAGTATCAGGGGTTTTACATGTTATTCAATCGAAGAAGACTGACAGTTACTTGAACTTCCCGGCACATAACAGTTAATTATTGTCTCAGATGGTAATTGACAATAAAGATGTTAAGTCAAATAACATTAGAGGTTTCTTACTTGAAACTACAGAGGAAGAAGGGGTGGAGGACCCCAATAAATTAGTCATATATGATACAGTATATAGGGCGATTATAGAAGATGAATGGTAAATAGTTAGGCATTAACAGGGGGTATATAGAATATAATGGGTAAATTATTGCGGTAAATTTCAAGGAATTAATATCACCAATCTATTAGAGTTTGATTAAAAAGTTTCAGTAATAAAGAGGTTATAAAATAAATATACTGGGTATATGACCCAGAAGGCGTGAATCTGTTCAAGGGTGTCAAATTATAGAGGGTTTGGGTTCACAATTACTGGGTTACGAATTTCAATTCTCTGAAACAATAAGGGAAATAGTTAAATCAGACTCGATCGGCACCATCAAGAATAATTAATATCAAAATGTAAAACATTACTCCAAATGGATGTAACTTATACCAGGGATAATAATCAGATGTGGGTGTTGGTGCAGGTGCACAGATGATTGCAAGAGGGACCATTTTTAATAAGATTAATTTTGTGAATGATAAAACAATTAATAGGGAAAATATCGACTATTTAGGATACCATACAATATAGGGTGTGTATGGCAACCAAGCAAAGGTATATAGAACAAAAATATACATCGGGGGTTAAAGGTCAATGGAGATCCAGATCAAAGGTTAGGTTGAAGGTTGATATCATATTAGATGTCACTATTGTGTTAAAATGGAATTATTAAATTTAATCAGGAACAATATTAACTAACCCAAAGAGAAAGTTTGGATGATCAATCCAAACCCCCTCTCTGCTAATTAATACGGTCCCAGTAGTTACCCAATCGCCACACTGAAGTACAAATGGCCAGTTTGTACAGCAGTGCAGCGAGAAATTGGCAAGTATATGCAATAATGAAAAACAATGAAAAAAAAACAGTAATATAATTGTTACCCCAAATTCATCAGCTGCATTCTCCCTTTGCTGTGGCCTGTGAAATTAAGAATATATATTGTGACTAGCACTAAAAGTTATAACTAAGGTATGTACCCTATTTATTCATTCAATAGTTACATTTTGGACTCTCTAAAATTTTTATCAGGGTTTGAATGGACTTCCACCTAACAAGAATTTGTATGTGTAAACCAGCTGCTTGGCATGCAAATATTAGTACACTACTGTATGGATGCCGGTCTTATTTTCGTCGGTCATGTATAAACTTACTTAGTGGTAGATAGAAAAAAATTCGGACTTATACACAAAGCAAACAAAATTACCATGTTTCTTCCATGCGGATGCCATTGCTCCTCACCCACCCAGTATACTCCCATAATTCTAAAAAATAAAACAATTCACGTTTCATCTAGTCTCTACTTTACATTAAACCTAGCGTCCTGGTCGTCTGGTTGTTCACCGCGTCCAAGTAACGTCCAAGGCCCCATCTGGTTGTTCACAGCGTCCTGGTAACGTCGAAGGCCCCCATCTGGTTGTTCACCGCGTCCAGCTTGCGTCGATCGTCTTCGTCTACAAGTAATGTAACAGTAAACAGTACTGAGTCCTGAGTCTACTTCAAATGAAAAAATGTATTGAATGTTACCGTTTGCCACCACTGCGTGCTGGTCGCGTTAAATGCCCAATCCGGTTGGTCACCGCGTCCACGTAACGTCGAATGCCCCCATCTGGTTGTTCACCGCGTCCTGGTAACGTCAAACGCCCCCATCTGGTTGTTCACCGCGTCCAGCTTGCGTCGATCGTCTACAAGTAATGTAACAGTAATGAGTCTACTTCAAATGAAAAAATGTATTGAATGATACCGTTTGCCACTGCGTGCTGGTCGCGTTAAATGCCCCATCCGGTTGGTCACTGCGTCCAGGTAACGTCGAAGGTCCCCATCTGGTTGTTTCCCGCGTCCAGCTTGCGTCGATCGTCTAAAAGTAATGTAACGGTACTGAGTTTACTCAAGAGACACTCTTAACAAATGGGAAAATTTATTGAATAATACAGAATGACTGAAAATCAAACAACAATTTTCTTACCCATCCATGGTTGGCTGTTAATGGCTTCCTTTGATTCTTCTCTCTTCTGGTTGCTCCGTCCTCATACCGGCCCTGAAACAGGAATATTCGCAATATAATACGTACTATTAATAACCAAGACATTCTACTCCTAAATGGACTGAAAGTCAAACAAAAATTGTCTCACCCCATCATGGTTGGTTGTCTGTTCATGATCTTCTTCGATCTTCTCTAATGTGGTTGTCTCCTCATCCGGGCCCTGGAACAATATGGAAAATCGACGAATAATACGTAATAATAATAATAATAATAAAAATAATCAAAAAAACCAAGAGATCCTACTTCTCCGCCGTGATAGTTGCATCTACTTTCCTCTCTTCTCTCTTGTGGTTGTTGCCCTCATTGCCCGGCGTCTCCCTCCTTTTCGCCTCTTGTTAGGCACCTGCATCTAGGCCTAACCGTAGCCTATCACACAGTAGGATAAAGGGGAGCGGCTCATCAAGGGAATCATTCAGTGCAATTCAATAATTAGTAAATTGGAAAGAGTAATCTATATTCATAGCCATAGGCTTGGGAAATTCGAGGAAAATTATTCATGCTCGAAATTATGTAACATTTAACGGTGTCAATATAGGAAATAATATACATTCAAGTGTTCATTTATGTTTAAAAGTTAAAACTATCATAAGGGACGTTTAATACCGTCAGTTAATGCAAATGCGAGAATGCAAAGGGTAATTCATGCCAGCTCCCCCAATAATAATATCTCATCTTACAGTCATTCTTCGGGTCATTGAACCTTCGCTCCCACGATATCGGCTCCTCGTCACGCCGACCGCGGTGCTCGGCGTTTCGCCTCCGCCGATTTGATGGTCTCTTCCATCGGTGTCAGCGCTGCTTAAGGTGCCTGGCCTCTTCCTTCTCCTTAAATTAAAATAGGACGTTTAGTAAATTCACAAGTATTTAATCCAGATTGCGTATTAACATTTCGCGTGTATTACACTTTCTTGGGATAGTTTTCGTATCTTATTATTTGGAGCTACAAGCTTCCCCGTAAGGGGGAATATTTTTTGTAAAGGGAGAGAAAGAGAGATCGTGGCTAATACAAGATTTTTAAATTGGGAAATGAATTCTACTTAAAAATACGTTTTTTAATACGAGCGCATCTGCCATGACAAAAATGCATTTAATTCATTATATCACGTTACATTTATAACCAAGTACATTATACCAACCGTTGCATTGCGGGCTCATCAACTATTGGCTCTCCTCCTGTTCTGAAACGTAAAGGGCGATTAAACATATAAAACAAACAGTAAAACGCAACCGGGCCCGGTGCACAATACAACACACATACAAACATCCTTACAACATATAACACTTATTATTACAAATATATAAAACATGAAGTCCAAATTCCTAGGAATATTCCAGAAATTATGGC
>QRAM01000212.1:72474-164820 GCA_013436055.1 Halocynthia roretzi | reverse complement strand
AATTAAGTTCTGTGAAAAGTGGAGAAATTCGTACACATAGTTTTTTAATTCCGCAATGCTAGGCGAATACCCAAGTAAATGATGAAAAGTATTATTTTGTAAATACTATTCTTGCTTTTTCAATTCTACAATACCCGGGTGTGTGAATAAAAGTACAATTCTGAAGTACCGAGGCTATGTGTTACCTAGTTCCAATTAAACTGTCACAGGTACATAAAGCATGAGTAAAGTAAAGGGTAAGGATTGACTTTACATTTAAGAACATTCGCAATGAATGGAATCAGTGAAAAACCATGAATTATGGCTATGCATTGCAGATAATTATTTTTGAATTAAGTTCTGTGAAAAGTGGAGAAATTCGTACACATAGTTTTTTAATTCCGCAATGCTAGGCGAATACCCAAGTAAATGATGAAAAGTATTATTTTGTAAATACTACTCTTGCTTTTTCAGTTCTACAATACCAGGTAAATACCCAGAGGTTATGTGTTACCTAGTTACACTAGTAATATACTGGGCAATTGATGATAGACAATGGGAATAAGGTTTGGTGTACCCCCAGTTCAGTGGGTAATAATAATGGGTTGCGAATACGTGCTAGACCGCATATTTACAAAATGACATTCTATAATAATAATGAAACCATCTGTATCCGAATAATCATTCAGTAATACAAGAACACGGAACGGGTATCAGCACTACAAAACGCCCTCGTCAAACTAAAGCACCCATAACAACAAACCAACACCAAGAACCAGAACAAGTGTTTGTGGCTTTAGTGCAACATGTTCCACGAAGACTTGAAAGCTAGGTGATGATGTATCACAACTAGAACTTATCCTATACCTTTTCGCAGTAATTTTTTTTGTAAGTGACAAATGACATTCATGGTGAGGATTATAGAACCTGATTTTACAAAAAGCCGGATACGCATTAAGTTTTCAAAAATGTTTGTATTTCAAACAAAACAAAGTGTTCACAAAAGTTCAGTCATAATTTCACTGCAAATCACTAATAGTGTTAAGACAAGAAGTAATAACATGATTCAATGCATTTACTGGATGAATTCTGCTTACCAAAAATCAAGAGCATGCTGAGTTATTTAAGTATTCAACTACCAATTCCTAAATATGCGAGTAAAGTTACTTGCAACTGAAAACTCCTCATGTCGTTTACATCAAAAATTAGCGCTGCTAGTCTATGAAGAGATTTTTGCAAATCAGGCAACAAGGGAGAATTTCATATGTGACTAATACAAACTCAGCACCAACACTACCTGGAAATTTGAAACATTGGTTGTTGATATTGCATAGCAAACTCCAAAGCTTTTACATTCCCAAATAGATTTCTTAAAATACTCGTAGCATTTTTAACATGTACATTGCCGATCGTTCGAATGAAGTAGGAACTGTAATATGGACAAGTGCAAAGTGCAAAAATATACGTTATGTGTTGAGCTTCAAAATTACTACTGAATATGACTGTACCAACATGATAAGCAGAAACATGAATCATACCTAACTCAAATCTTACTCAGCAGTTTCCATTTCAAATGCATCAAAAACTGTCTCTCACGATTATAACTGGCACAGTGGTCAAACAGCACCACTAATTCTCATTACAGTCTGTATCCTTAGTAAAATAATACAACATCTTTCCTCTGATAAGTTGTATCTTCCATGATTTACATTGGCCACGTTTCACAGACTTTCTGTCCTACCCCATAACTTCGTAAACTGTAGCTTTTTTGTCTCCCGATCCCGTGACAATGAAACGGTCATCTATTGATACGTCACAGCTAAGTACCGAAGATGATTCCTTGTACTGTTTAGAAGTAAAATAGATTCACAAAGGTTATATTTAGTCGTGGGAATAAGTTTTAGAAACTAAGGGTATGCTAGTGTACATGCTGCTGAGGTTGGGAATTAAAGAAGTAGACAAGGTTATCTTATCCAGAAAGAAAATTCGACAGAAAAAGGAAGACAACCAGAGCAACCTCAGGTGATAGTGCTAGCTATGAATACCAGAGTATAAAATATCATAACTTCTAACCCGCTGCATCGGATTTCAGATTTATCATATTGAAACCACATTTCATACTATCATGAGTGTTCCATGCAAGGTGAATCATACAAAATAGTGCACAGGTGAAAAAATGGAATAATCTACTTACTTGAAATATATTTGCACCATATGGAGTTCTCCATGCATTCAGCATGTTGTCTTTTCCAGTACTGACAAACCACTTGCCAGAGTGAGCGAATTTAAGTGAAAGGACGCAACTTTCATGTAGATGAAGCTGGTATCTGTCTGGTTTAGTGTCATGAAGAACTTCAACAGTGCTACTTTCCATTCTGATCAAAAAAGAGGAAATGAGTTTAACGTACGCAGTTATCATTTATCTACGTGGGTAATACTCGACAGGCACGATAATGATAGTTGACATTCTACATCAGGCGGTACAAAAATAGTAAGTGGAGTCCTACTGTAGTAATCTCCAATATAACACAAAATTAAAAAATAAAGAGTAGGGAGAGCAAAGAATAATATTCTTACCCGACTGCTAACCAATCTCCCGTTGGACAATAACCGAGAGAAAATATCTGAGATGAAAAGTTATGTTTCTTCAGTTGCTTGTTTGCATTCAAATCCCATGACCTAACAGTGTTGTCGAGTCCACCAGTCCAAAGTTTGGTGCCGTCGGGAGAAATGTCAATGCATGAAGCACCATCTGTATGGCCTTGGAATTGCCTAAATGAAATTTATAAATTATTAGCATGAATACCTTTGCCTTTGCCTGCCTTTGGAAGGAGGAAACCCAGAAAAAACCTTCATCCGATTATAATATTTCCTTGTAACAATTCAAATTAATTTTTTTAATTATTAAGCGATTTTTTTTCTTACACTGAAAAGTTTGGAGACGTCTGCTCTAGGTTATACATCCCCCGGGTGTGCATTCAGATCAGACAGACAGAGACACATTCACAAATATAGTACATATCTGATGAATTTTCTTCGAAAATCACAAAATATCGAAATGATCCTGAAGCTTCAGTTCTTCGATTATAACCCTAAGCATGTATAAAAGCACATTCAGAAATAAATTCCCTGACTTACTTTATTAATTTTTGGGAATGAAGATCCCATAGTGCAATATTTCCGTCACTGCAGCAACTGAAGCAGGTTTTTGAATCAGGGCTGATTGCTAGTGCGTAACAGGCCGGAGCTTCGCAGTCAAGTTTTCCCTGAAATGATATATATTTTAGTATGACACCATCATGTAAATATGCTATGCTATACCAAGTGAATTCTGTATATTATGTCAATATATGTTTTGTTGAATAGTCAAGAATAAAATAAGAAATTTCAACTCCTGTCAGAGGGACCTAGGCTATTTACATCATACTTCCTCTATTTACATCAAGAAAAGAAGTAGTATTAGCTAGATATGTGCCAATACAATAGTTTCAGTCAGTTGAACAAAAAATGTCAAAAACAAATACTCCATTCACACTCCACCAAAATCCACCCTGTGGTACATATATATATGTAGAGCCAAAATGAAATTTTTCATTAGAATTATTGAAGTATAAAAATTTAACACACCTTAATGCAAGGCTTTGGCGCAGCAAGATCCCATATAGATAAAGTGCTAGCTTCTCCACCAACGAGCAAAGTACGGCCGTCAGGAAGCAACTTGCAAGAACGAATGTAGTTGTCACGTTGAAGACAATCGAGCTGAGAAATGGGGTTGGTCTTTACAGTCGGTGGTGAATTCGGACCACTGTTGGGTGCCTGTGTAGGATGAAAGCATATACCGATAAATTAAATGACAATTGGACTGAAACTATCAGGTAATATTTAATGAAGAAACTAGAACTTGGAAACTAAACTGTTGGTCTAGCATAGATCATAGGGTTAGGAGAATTGCGTATTGAGTAGGTTGAAAAGTGAGTAGCAAATTCCGATAGTATCACATAGCCCAGTAAATGTCTTCAAACTTTGTAAGACACAAAATTACTACACTGTGAATGATACCGATGTTAACCGACAGGAAAATGTGTTCAGCAATATATATCTTTCATAACTAAAAAAACGATTAGAATCAAAAATTTGTGAGCAAAAATCGAGATTCCACTCTACATTACCTACTAATTTTAGATAGTCGTTTAATGCCAAGGGATTTTTGTATATGAAATTTAGGTACTTATTGTCTTCAATAGGTTCTTTAAAATTAAAATTGAATGTCATCAACCAATTACATACACCATAGGCTCAATGTTACGAATAAACAATTAAGATTTCAGGTGTAACTTTTGGTCATAATATCAGTATCATATTTTCAAGTCAAATCCCAAAACATCCCAATTATAAAATTGCAAATAGATCTGCAGCTTGTAAAATAAAAATATTACATAGACAACTTACAGGATTCATATCCCAAATTTTAACACATCCCTTGCCACCAGTATAAACATGTCTTGTCGGATTACTAATCGTAACGGCACAGACAACTTCACCGTGGTTGAGGGTAAGCGCTTGACGTGCGACACGTGGGATTCCAGGTCCTAGAAGAGCATCTGGAGGAAATTGTACTGGCTGTGGATGTTGTCCTTCTTCACTGATGTGGAAAGAACATCCCCTAGAAGTAATTGTATTGTAAGTACATGGGACATAGCAACATTTGCGAATTTTCTTTTCCCAGTAACATGGTAACAAGATTGTAATGTAAATGGTTTACAACAAGTGGAAGGTTATGACAAGCTGAAAATAGATTTATATTTCAATTGTATCCATTATACAGGTCTTACTGATTAACAGATCATCATTCATCCACTCCTTGAAAATAATATTTCGGGAATGATCAAACATCCGCTACAATATTTTGCGCTTACAACACCAGGGTAAGATTTACCACTGTCTGTAGGGCAGTGTATGTTTCCCTTAGTCATTATAAATAATTAAATAATGAATATTCTTACGGTTTTCCAGCCATAGGTGGCATACCAGGAGGTAGTCCCATTCTCATCTGTGGATGAGCATCAAATGGCACCATCGCAGATCTACAACATAAAGACAGAATCATTCAAGACATTGAATACTTTGTCATAATGGTACAGCAATGTCATTGAAGATTTTTTACAAATCTTACCCATAATGTGCTGCAAGGGCAGGGTGACCGACACCGGGTGGCATTCCTCTCATTCCATCATAGAAAGCATGGGGAGGAGGCATGTTCGGGTAACCTTGAGCCCCGAATGGCACAGAGACAGGAGGACGAACTGAAAAATTATTTAAGTGTATTAATGAAAAATATTAGTTTATCAGTTTAGACTGCTGTCTCACACTGTGTATTTTATAGAATTATTGTACCAAACCTAATATACTTTAACATACAACCAATACTAGAAACTGTGTTTCAGTTATTTTCTTCCTTATTTGAATATTAAAGGATTCAAGAAATTCATCATTTTTTTCCATCATTCATCATTAACTTCCTAGCAAATAATGATCTCATGACAAGAAGGGTATTTCCTAGGGCTCTCTTTCTGACAATTTAGGTTGGACCTGTCATTGAGAATGGCTTCTCCAAAGCATTGCTTAAAACGATTGTATAACTCATCCAGGAGGAATACATACCATCAGCCAATAATCTCTCAGGTCCGTGCGGTGGCCGCAAAATATTTGGGCTTCCGTTATGAAGACTTGATGGTCGTTGAGGACTAACCGGTTTGGAATTGGGATTCGAATGTTCATGATGTGTACCGGGATCCGATTTTATTCTAAAAAAGGCAAATAATATGGTAAAAATATGAAGAGTTTCAAATAAGGATTTGGAATAGTTATTAGCAACTTGGGAATATGCAGTTAGTGCTGGTTTAATTCAGCTTATCTCAACTAGAATTATCTATGATTTCTCACCTCTATGGCATTTTTATCTAACAGTGAGAAATTTCGAAGCACAGCTTTATCTACATAGTATGGAACTTGAGTAACATTAACTATGTTACAGTGATAGCGATTTTTATGTCATAGCCATCGGTGAAAGGCGAAGCCAAGATACTTTGAATTCATGCCTGGTGCTCAATATATCAAGCCAGAGACTTCCCAAAATAAATACAACAGTAACAGCAAGGACAAATTTTACTGTTTGGAGGGTAGTTGTACTAGTTGACAGATCTATTCTGAAAAGAGTAGATGGTAATTGAACATACTGAGGATTGTGACGTGAAGTTCCTGATGCTGATGAAGCAACAGATGCAGGACTTCCAGCTTGTCCGTTCTGGTCAGGCTTTTTGGATGGATATCCAGCAGGAGGTCGTGACGCGCTTTTGGAAGTTTCGATGGTACCGGTTACACCGTTAGGACCCTCGGGGTAACCATTTTCACGGGGCGATTGGCCATCGACATTGATATGCAACGGAGTGTTTCTCTCCTGTAAATTAAGAACGTAGATAAAAATAATGTCTGAAACAATATACAAAATACAGAGTTCACTATAAAAGTGGATAGAAATAAAGACACCAAGTTCTTCCAATACCGCAAAATGAAAGTGATGAAAAACTATGAATAAGTAATGATGTTTACAGAAAGTCTTTCCGTATGTATATATCACTCAATAATATGTCTATTTCGATTATTATTTCACACAGGAAGCTGTGTGAGATTTACAACACGCTTCAGCAGACATTTGGACCACCACCACTCGATTTCGAAAAACACAACAAAAATTTTATGTGACAGGAAATAAATAATTGAAAAGTAGCATTGTGAATGAACTCATTTACCAAAATTATAGAAATTTACAATTTGTGAAATGGTCACAAACATCTAACCAAGAAATATTATCAATATTCCCTCAAAAATCCATTTGACACCGGAAACCCAAAATTTGTTTCGCCAAAACATACCTAAAAATTTATGCTCATAACAAATTTTCCGTGTCGATCCCTTTAAGGAGCTAGTGATCAATGTGTGCACTAATCTACGCATAGTCTGCCAATATCCATTAACGATAAAGAGGTCGGAAAGCAATGCATCGTTCTGGTATATAATCCTTTCTAAAGATCGTTCGTTAACTTGGGTTCTTTGAAGCGTGCGAAATATCCGAGTAGAAACGATATCGGTTTCCAACGTAAACATGCTAATGGACCGAACGATGGTGGTTCACTACACAATTCCCCACTGAAGTTCGCCAGAGAAATTAATATTTAATGATCGACTCGGAAACTGCTCCACCGAATATAATTCATGAGCAAAATTTATTTACAGAGGTGACAATACCGATAAACTTCCAGGGCTTTGAAATACGATAATTGATATCTGGACCGGGATTACCTAAACATCAAGGGTGAATAGCTAGAAATGCGCATCTACACACGATCGCTGATAACATATTACAGTACCAGTCAAGCTAACCAGAGAAACATTTTGCTAAGAATTTGATTACTACGTGAGATACAGATCAGAGTCAAGTCATATCGAAGACTACAGTCGTTAGCTGTCGCAAGAGAGCCAACTTTCAGTCAATCCACGTGTGAGCGCCAGACAAGAAGGGAGACTGGCGTGGAGGTGCTAGGCGAAAAATTACTAGTTGGATCTTTCGATATCTAGTATCCTATAGCTTTTAATCATTTACATCAAATATCTTACGCCTAAATAACAAGGTCATTAAAATCAATCCAGTCTGTAACCCATATTGCACATCATTATGTCAAAGCTAATCAAGGTATTCCTCCCTTAACGATCAAATTCCGTCGTAAACGATCCCCTTACTAACGACCCTGTTCCGCTCAAACTGCCTGGAAAATATCATCTGTTAAAAATGTAACAAGTCAAAGTCTTAGTAAATAATAGGAACATTCTGCGCATTTTTCCAATGGTTCAGCAGCAAATGCTAATCTGCGTCGGGATCAGATTATATAAACCTTAACAACTATCGGATAACACTCAAATCAATCATTGCATTGTCGATCTTCGCCCTATACGTTGAAAATAGATCACTATACGCGGGAAGAACGATCATATACAAAACGATTTCCTAAGTACAGAAGGTATGTTTTGATAATAAACAACGCGTCAATGCCAGAACAAAACGTGTGAAACTGGACTCTCAATTTAATTATAGGCTCGCGTTCGTCCTCCCGTTTATATTTATTGCTCAAATCGGATTTTACAGTAGTTATCTGTTTTAAGAATCTTCGCAAGTGCTTCGCCTAACATGACACGACTTATCTCATGTCGACGATGCCACTGTTTACGCTTGCTGACAGCAAGCAAGCAAGCGCCATGATCTATCAAGATCGTATCAACGTTTGTTGATAATGGTAGCAAATCCCAAAACCTAAACACAAAAGGCTTATACACCACCATTCATGAGGTAGGTAAACGGTAGACGGAATCATAATTCCACACTTTCAGAATTTAAAGATCGTACGTATAGGCAAAATAACATATAACATCCTTATACCCTACGCAAAACACCTTTCATTTCCAGACTAAAATTATACATGGGGCATGGTAAACAAACTACAACACGATAAAATATATATCAGACGACAATAACAACAACACCTGGCCACCTAGACAAAATAACTGGACATGTCTTCCAAAAATCGAAAGAAATACCGTAATTTCTCATACAAATGCCTTTTACTATTTTGACAACAGAGTATAAACGGGGTGACTTCCTCTGATGAATTAATTTGTCACTGTTAGGGCCTAGTATTTTTTTTCCCAGATGACTTGATTTAAAAGCTTCAAATGAAGCTTTTAAAATTACGTACACATGTACAAAATGGCATAAGTACGTCAGCTTATACTGTATTACTATTATAATATTACTGTGTGACGTAAAACAACGTAATCACAAGACATTATAAAGGCGTATATCGTCTACCTACATCTTAATATACCATTTTCGTGGTGGGAACTACATACAGCAATAATAGAATACAGTAGTGTTATTTTATCCTCTGCACCTATGTACGCACTACTGTAACAACTACCTATATTACAATAATACTTTTAATAAGTTAAATTTATAATGGAACCAGGAGTGCAAATTTTAGTCCATTCTTAACCAGATCGTGGTAATAACATAAAAATGTAAAATCTCTAGCCTCGTTAGTGGTGAGTAACCAGCAATCTTGATATATTGACGTCATACTAGAGAGCAATCATTTGAAATACAGCGCTACTTTAGTGTCTGCAATTCGCCCAAAAATAACTGAATTGCGCGGTAATTGAGACGCAAATAGTCGACGAATGAATACCAACAATAGCTATTACGTTTCCCGCAATGAATCTTATTGCCTAGGCAAAGGAAAGAACATGTTTCCAATCAATTTATTGCTCGCTAAACAACCGTCAATATCGGTCTGTACATGGTTGAAACAAGCACGAATTCGAAAACTTTTCACTCACTATTAAAGACCGGTTGTCGGAAAAGTTGAATTCGGAAATTACTTTTTGAATGAGGCATCGATAAGCTGGGTCAAGAATCGGTCAAAAACACGTTATCGGTGAAAAACTAGAAAAGCATATCAGACCAATCTATTGCTCACTTCATTTTGTGAAAAAAGAGGAAACTATCGGTTGGAATATTACCCGAACTGATTCCAAGATGGGGAGTCAAAAGTAGGCTATACATATCGCAAATATCAATTCAATTCAAAATAATAAATACAGCAAATTTCTGGAAAGTTCCGGACAAGGGCATTCGGCACGGTTGTAGAAATCAAAAACACATCAATTAAAAAAGGCGGGAAGATAAGCAGATAACCTTATTTTCAGTACAACTTCTCAACATTTCTCAGCGCCTTTTTCTCCAGCGAATCAACTATTATGGTATACCAAGAATAATACATATGAAGATTGAAAATGAATTCCCCTCCTTCAAGTCAAGTACAGCAATAAGGTTAAGCATATAACATCATTAGGTAAAAACCGAACCACTAGAACCACTAATAAGGCATGGGATATCCCTAAGCACATAATTTTTCTTTCAGAAACCGTAGGCGTAAGGGCATAGAACCGTAATTAAATAAATAGCACTAGCGTAACCTTGAAACCTGTTCAACAAATAAATTATTAATGGATCATATGCGTACTCTTTCCCGGTGATCTAAAATCTACAACTTTATATAGTTGACTGACGTGAATCGACCAGCAAGGCAAATGTAGATTAGTCTTCTATTTTAAAAGTGGGAACACGTAATACTGTTAATGTAGTAATGTGTTAATGTGTTAATGTGTTAATGTTAAAAAGATAAGCAAAAATTTGGTTAGCTCGTGAATACCACTGATCGTGTCAGAATGTCAGCATGTCAAATAATCAGAATAAATATGTTTCAATTTTAACTTTATCTCGGAACGTATTTCTAACGTCAAAGAATTTGGTCAATGGTTAAAGTTATAATTTTTAAACCTTGTGAAAAATACTCGTGTAAATTCATGTTACTCAACAGGCTATTGAGCTTGCTAACAAAAATTACCTAACAGCTTGGACAGGAATCGCACAAATAACAGTACTAAACGAAGACTATCCGGATATACATGTTTTGTGACTATTACATGAAGGACAGAAGTGATGAGAATGTAATAGAAAATACCACGCGAAGAAGAGATTAGTGGGACAGTTAATAACCTGACAGCACGAATTCAATTCCACTTTACAGGAGAAGGTAAACACCAGGAATAAAGAGCTGAATATCACATATTGACACTCGAAAATATAAGAAGAGGATGACAAACCGAAGACGGATTACGTAATAGCTACTATGTACCTAATGACATCAGGCGATAAGGGTGTACGAGATAGTGTGGTTCGTCTCTGGTTTATCGCCAAATTATTAAGGAGTTCTAGGGCGAGTTTCAGAATTAGAATGGAAGTTTATTCAAACATGTCATCAATTGGGCGTTTCTTCACCATATGTCAGTTATTGTATGTTTCTCCTTACTATTTAAGTACACAGTACACTCAACTCATATTGGTAATATAATACAACACTCTGTAAACAGAGTACAAAAGAACTTCTCAACTTCTCAACTACGGTAGGCTGTTATTGTTTAACTCTATTTGAATTCTCATACTGGTATGCTTCATAGTAGTTCAGCCATTAAATCTACTTCGCAGGCCACTGGTAAAGGAAAATCGATAGCCTAGCGATACAGATAACCAAAAAAAATGTTTCAACTGTTTTACCAAGGTCAAACGAGTATCTGAAGGTCACTTTACCATCCTCCCCTCTAAACTTTGGCAATTAAAAATTTTCCCCCTTAAAGCAAGTAGAAATTACTCCTAGAAGTATTGCAATCATCCAGGCAATTTCTCGTCTAATCTCTACGAGATTTTTCTCAGCGATAGGAGCAATATTGAAATATTACACATATAGCAAGAAAATAACAGGCACTTACGTCATTGGAGACATCTACTACGAGATCCTGATCACTTTTATCACCATCAGATTCCTGTAAAATAAAGTTGAAAAATTACTCAATCACTCAAATCACACATTAAGTTTACAAACACAATTATTAAATAACTAAATGAATATCAACTACCCTGGATAAGCACGTTTGTGAAAATAATCACATCGCAATTTTAGTACATTCCCATAATTACAAAGATCTATTCTAAAGTCAAGTAGAAAAGGGTTATCGGTTTGTCAGTAGAGAGAACATAACCTCGCTGGGACATTTCAGACAGCAATGTCACGCGGATTATTTACATGTTTATGACAAAAAAAACATCTGTAAGGCGACAAAGATCTTCCCTACACTCCGACGGAATACGACACAGTACTGTTATAAAGTTTGGTATTTTAATTGAGATCGTCAATTGTGATAATCTTTTTGTCAACGTCTACTGTGGTGCGGTCTGTTGTTCCAGGGGATGAATAGGAAAAAACCCACAAAAGCGTGGGTATTGTCGACGGTTTTTAGACGACAAATAAAACTCATTATTGGATACGTTTTTGTTCCACGTTATCAATGTTGTGATAAGTGAGTGATAGAATAAGGGATTTTCAACTACGGTTTGTATAAGTAGTTTTTGACAGGACGGCTCATCAAACCACTTGAATTGAAATTCAATTTAGACTTTGGAAAATTTGCAAGGGGTCTATCTCTACCCGTGATGCAATAAGTAATAACCTGCGATAATGGTAGGACAATATCGAGTAGCGCCAATTTATCACTGTAACACAGCACGAATAATCGGATGTCTTGCTCTTGTTATGGGCCAAATCTACAAATCTGATCAAGAGGCTCGCTGCGTAAAGTGACACCGCTGTTGAGAAACCCTCATTCGAACGAAAGATCGCACAGCAATTTCATAATAGCTTTGGTTCACAATTACAGCAGAAAATGCGTGTCTCGTTGATGTCAAAAACATCAAACGAGTAAAAGATCTTCGACAATATAAAAGGTAATTGATACTGCTAATAGTCGTGAAAACAGTTAGGGGAGTCGCCGATAGTCGATTCAAATCTTAGATCGACGAATCGCGTAATGTACAATCTGGGTTAACAAGTTCTTGTAAGTACATGCATCATATGGTGTACTTATGTTTGTTATGGCTGTATATAATGGGTATATAGGAACTCTCTCGTGTAAGACATACCACCATGTGTTTGACAAGGTAATATACCTCTCAGTGCTGTGTTATCTAATTTTATGGTACAAAGTTAACAGTGTTCCAAAATATGAATAACAAAAAATTTGAAATCTTGAGACAAATTATATATAGCAGCAATGGCCAAAGCGTAGATCGCGATCGGCCGGTCATGTTTTGGCCACCGCTGCTTCCTATATTGGAGTTTACAGTGAGTTCTATGTGAGAGTTATTCGAATTCTGATTGGCTGCTCAAACAACAGAGTTTCAAACGAGATATTCACCATAACGCTTGGATTTTTATCGCAGGTTGTGCTGATAATGAATATTGTAGTTTGAAAAATCGAATCACCTCATTACGTAAAGAATTGAGATTGGATGCTGACGTGTAGAAGCAATCATTTGCCCCGAAAATGACTACCGACGTCACATCAACACACCTGAGGCCCTGAAGGCACACCTGGCTACAGTACACAGTGCCTTAATTCAGCTGGTCTTATTAAGTCTTAAGGTTTGATTAAGGAACACAAACATGATAGTGACATATGGAACGTCCGGATAACTAAGTATCCGAAATCTAACCCACAGAATACCTACATAGAATCCCTAGAAAAACACCCTACTTCTTTGCCTGGGTTTCCGTCATACTGTAAATCATAACTAAAGAACAATGGTATAGAGGCCGGACAGCAGTTCTTTCAAGCTTTTTGCGTTATAATAACAAAACACTCAAACGATTCTGTTTTGATAGCCGCTCACAATGTTGATTTAGTTAAGAAGCGTGTTTAGTTTTCTAATCGCGATAAGATAAACTTTGACGGTAGAATTCTCAGAAATTCCGCCAGAAACAATAAAGCGATTAAAATGAGAATGAAACAAACCTCCTTGTCGATTTTCCGCTTCTTACTAGGAGTATCCATCTCTGGATGTACTGGGTGCCGATTTCCGCCTGCGCTGCTGTTGCCGCTGCTATATTCGTCGCGGCGATGAATTCCGTTGTTCATGTTGGCAGGAGATATAGAGGGCTGAAACATGAATATTTAATAATTATAATCAGATATATGATGACTACGCCACGTATCAGAGATTTCTGGAACCCATGTGGCCCTCAAACCAGCGCTTAGGCGATTTCGCCGTCGAGAATCCCCAATATACGTTTTAACGAAGAAATTATAAATACAGACTTACGAACAGAAGATTTACGAACATTCTGTGATACAAAAGAGTTTGATTCGAGTCCTAATTTTGTTTGTTATGTTGGTTCCGTGTTAGAGCGGTTTGCCGCACTCTTGTGGGTGGCAATACAGTAGCGTCAAGCATTTTTAACACTTTGCAATCGTTGTTACTGTTTGCACTGCTGTTGTATGTGTGAACGTTCATCCGTGTATGACCACATCAGTGTGACACAAGACACTGCCTTAATTCATAGTACACTACGGATTTTGAAATGAAGGTGAATATAAAACTATTGCATAATGAAACTTTGCTTTCAAAGTACCCGTAAGTCTCGTTAGTCTACATTTTAGCGCTGGTGACGTCAGAGCTATATTTACTACTGCCCAGGGGCATAGCACATATCATACATACGTCATTATAACATATCTCATGTACTACACACTTCATTGTATCATATCTCATGTACTACACTTCGTTTTATAATTTAGCAATGATTTTCGTTGCATGCATCGATGTGCTTGCTTCTAATACACGTTTATAATGTTTTCAATTTCCAAATATGGGACCAACATAATCTCGGAGCTTTGTTTCCCCGTTAGACCAACGCATTGAACCAAACAAGCCAGCAGACAACAAAACACAGAAACTGAAGAAAACAACTGGACTGTACATAGTTATCATCCACCAAATTACCTGCCTGTGATGCCCGTAATTAGCCAGCTTGAAAGCAACTACTTCACAACGTGTTTATTTTACTTCCACAATCTCTAAATCGCTCCAGCAAATTACCCATAATACAAGATCGTATACAAGTTCTTTGTCTGGGCTCCATCAGACCGTACACGGTTCTCTAACCAGTAATCTACGATCGTACTATGCAATTACCGGCAAAACCACGAAACTCTATTCATCATTCATGCATTCCAATCGTGGTCGTCGTGTGAGAGCTGATAAACAAACCAATTACTGCGCGGGGCGTTTCGGAAGACGCCTCTATAACGGAAACTACTGTACATTACCATTTCTTAGCCGCTAGACACGGAAATCTACTTGGTATATTTAACGAATGGATAGGTTGGTATATAGACAATTGCGGTTATAAGTTAATATTTTTACTTGAGAATAATTCCAACAAAAGTCGAGGGGGAGACTGCACAACACAAACAAAAACAAGAAACAATGGAGAAAATTTACGATCATTTGGGTACAAAGAGGTTTCACTGGCATTAGCGGCAAGATTAAAAGCATTTTCGAACTAGGTCGTTTAGATACTCTCGGTGGATCGATCGTGCGGTTGGCACGTCGACAATCCAGGTGAAAGCAGAAACCGCCCATTTATTATGAAGATGGTAAAAGGATAAGTGGAAGGTGGTTGAAAATTGAGCGAAAATTCAGACATAAGTTTGTGAATTTGAGATAGGAATGTACAGTGTATATGTGTCATCATTATTTTATTTAGCCATCGGCGCGTGATGTATTATTAGAGGCCTGCTTTAATAATAAAGGGATACTGGTATCCCCCGACATATTAAAATACGAAAATACGAAAATATTATGGGAAAAGGTCACCAGGCTCATTTGGTGGCAATGTAGTCAAATTACCATACTGTATACTTCTTGAAAACTCGAGTGAGAATACAAACCATAATCACCGCAGTTCAAACCATGCAAACCGAACTATTTAAACCAGCAACAATACTCCGAAACGAAGGAATATTATACACTGAGAATTCGTTCTGAAACAAATCTATTTGTCTTTGTTAACCTCCATTATAATTCTACCTCTTTGTTCAGGATGTTATGCATTAGAAAATCTGTGGGTGGATTGATTGTATGTATGCAGTAGGTGAAAATTTTGCTAATGATTGTTACGAACAGCAAAGCTATTTCTAGTTACCGTAAATAGCATTAGAATTCTTGCACATTTAAAATTACAGAGAGTTTGCAGACAACACGATTACAGAAGTACATCTTCATTAAGACTGGTAAAGTTAGATACGCTCTTTCCGTATTTGGCACAATTTCCGTAAGTTTTCAACGAAGATTTTTGTTGAAAATCAACTTTCCCATCAATTTGCCACTTAACACGAATTGTCCGTCGAATATAATACATTTATCTAACTAAAGGGATTATTTACGGGTGTAAAACGATATAACCATCGCGATAATTTTCCGTGTCGGACTTGAACTTTGACACAAGGTCACAGTTCAGTAGCAGCAGTTAAAAACGGTAGCGATTGAAGTCAACGTTACTTAGTTATGCAAGGTTTTTCAAATCAGCTTCACCGAAGGTTTTCCGCAACAAAACATGAGTCAATTAATATACTGTACAATGTAACTCGAAGTAAGATTGTTGGATATCTGATTGGAAACAACGTGCGTTCTGCTGCTTGCAAGCTACACATCGCCGAGGCCTACCAGTGGGCGACATTTATTCATATACATGGATTCTTAGCTTACTTTTTCAACTTGGGAACAATGCCAGTGATCATGCAAAACATTTCCTATTGCACGAATCGTATTACGCGAGATAATTTCCTCATTACTACTGGCAGCTTCTCGCAAACCAACTACACATAGACGCTGAAACTTGAGGAAGGAACAATACTCGAGTTATAGTAGGAGCCATCTGGATACGTGTAAGAAACAACAATAACAAGATGTAGGAATAGGGTATCTGATTATTCATTACTTTACAAGGCTTACAAAGTATGTTACATAACTAATAATTAATTTCCAAGTACTGTAACGGTAATTCAATTTACGCCACGATCAACAAACACATGGGGAACATAAGAGTTGAAATGTGCTGGAGGGCTTCCACAGAAACGTTCCTAGTTTACTATCATCTAACATTCTAACTGCAATAAAATTGGGAATGAGCTATCAGCAGCAGTACAGCAATTTGCAATTTGCAATTTGATCCAAGGAAGTGGGCAAATAAACGGTTTGTTACCCCAAGCGGAATAGTGATGACCAAGCGATGGCTATTTAGTTATCGAACCATATATAAGAGTCATACCCAAGTGTTCACAGGAGATGCAAGTCAAAACAGTGGTTATTAAGAGGTTTGACATCCGATACGTGAAGTATACAATTTCTGTTGAAAGACTGATATCGTGTTCTCACGCTTTAAGTAATGTGTAACGCTGGTCATTCGATAGTCAAAGGATTTTAGAAATTCAAGCAAACCGAGACGTATCTCGTTTCTGTAATTTGTCAAAGCGATACAGAGATTTGAAATTTGTTGTTCCCAAAAGATAGTTAAAAGCGAACAAGTGTGACACCGTCATTAGTAACGGACTGGTAAAGCAGACGAACCGCGATAACCAGGGTAACAGAGAGAAAAAACAGTAAAATCTGAATCTGACGTGCTTACATAAATAATGCATAAACACCAGTAATGTTTTAAAGTTTGATAAAAGCATGTAACGTTGAGTAATATACACTAAAACATCGTTATTTTTGCGTCCGCTGTTTTTGTTTCATCTATTTTGGTACGGACCCACCAGGAAAGCGAAACTCGTTTTCGTGCCAATAGTAACTTACCGAATATTCGGAATAAAAGCCACCGCACTCAGTCAAAACTTATTGTGTAGGGTTAAACAATGTCAAGCGAGTCAATTGCCGTAAAAGGGAGAGATTAAACGAGTGGGGAAAAGTTTCATTGAAGTACAAAATCGGAAAGAATTCCAAAAAGTTGGCTGGAAGCCACTTCCATTACCTCCCACAGTACATGAGAATTCTGAGACGTTATTAAATTATCACGAGTTGTCTTAGAAACAATAGTAGAGGACGATAGTTCGTCGTAAATTTAGAAACGTATTTGTGGGAGACGTGAACAGCAGGCACGTATTAATCGTACCTGGTAGTAGCGGGATACAATCAAGCTGGTTTGTCAAGTGTTTTTTAGACGGTAATTAAGTTAGTTTTCGATACGATAATGCTAAATCTATTCAGTCGTAACGATTCCAATTTAGGACGAATGGAATGTTCTATTTTTACAACTAGACCAAAAGCAATAGGAATCCTGAGAACCCTAATTAAAACTGGGACCTATTCAGGCGAGTTAAAAGTAGAATGAGATAGTACACCAAACAATTATCAACACATAAGCACATATGCAGAAGCATGTCCTTCAAGGGTAAAATAACCCAGACGGGCACATCTAAATGAATATTTTTATTCGAAATAGGTAATCCATATCATAAAACCAATTCATTGCATCTTTATACCTTTCGATTTCCTCATAGCAAGAATTTAGTTTATTTACAAACTTTTGACAGGGTATTACTGCGTCATCACCGTGATTACGCATGTCCTCAAGGCTCAGTGTCTCATTAATAATACCTGTTATCCGATCACGTCCCAGTACCACGAGGTCAAGAATGTGCTTAAAACAGCCTAAACTCTTCACATTTCCAATGATTGCAGTGCAAACCAAATTACATCAGGTACTCATCCGAGATTAAAGTGAAGTGAGGTTTAGTCGGTTAAGAACGGATAGCGAAGATTAATTACAGATTTGAGGTAGCGAGACATAAAGACCAAACACAAACGATAGATTGTCTCTCAAAAGTTAACGAGTTTCGAAAAACCACTTCGTAAGCAATGCTTTCGATAAACGTCAATGGACAACAACAACCAGCTCAAATAGACATCGTTCAATCAGCATTGTACCAGATGATCTGAAACTGGCGGATTAGTAATCTTAGCGGATGAATACAACGAAACACAACTACAGGAAGGAAAGCATACTATTCACCTTAATTAGCGCGCATTGGTTCCGTAATAACGGTTATTAGGCTTTCCGGATTAAAGATAATGGACATCAACCCCTGATACTGTTGTCCAATTTATACAGGTACCTAACTGGCGCTGTACAATACCAATTACGTAGAAAAATCAACTACCCTAATCCCATGATTGAAATCCGTACGATAGATAATGATCCGAAGATAAAACCAAAAGCTTAGTGTTCATACTTAGTACTGGTTTCTCACAATACATATCCAAACCAACATCTTGCTTCAACCAATTGAGAGTATTACTAGATAATTATCGATAATCAATTTTTTTGAATATACACGTGTTGTAATGATACTGTTCAATTGAGCAATTGAGCAGTTTGACGTTATGACTATTTGCTGATGTTTAGTCTAATAAGATATGGTTCGTTGCATTTTGTTAGCTAACTGGATGAACTGGTTTGGCGCACGGAGGCGCAATACAAACATGTTACAGATCGTCAAATGCTAAAGTATAATACTTCATGGTTTGATTGCACAGAGGCAGAAAACGATAAATAAAAGGTATGGCGTCATTAAATCGTACAGTAAATAACCAGTCAATCGATACGAATCGTAGAAGAATATATAAAATTTCTCCGCCTTGGTACCGATAGGAACGCGCTTTCGCTGCAGTTCGAATAAGCAGACCACAATATACATTCATTGGTTTGGCGAAGCGTGCGTCGTCAGAAGGAAAGCGTCATTTATCAAAATGGGAACCGCGTATCTATTAGTCTTCGCTCAACCGCGAAGCGAAAATAAACATAGAAAATTGTGGACGCCACTGTGAGTTTGTTTAAGGATGGATGACAATAGTACGATGGCGAGAAATATTCCATTGTTTGCTCCGATGAGCCAGTCGAGATATAGAGACACGATAGCGAGGACAATTGGAAAGCAAAACATCCCTGACTTCTTCTCGACAAAAGAAAACTGACTGATTGCATGAGTGAAGAACACCACATCCTCATAGGAGAAAATCCGATCACGTGATACAATCACGTGTTTTCCGGTTTGATAAAACTTTCGCTCAAGTTTCATTCCGGTAGGGGAGGTGAATTATTGTAATTGATAAAAAATGGGGTAAAACAAAAATCAGATCCCCAAGAATTCTTAACCTTTTTTCTCTTGGGTGGTCACACTCGACAGCTTTGTTGATACAGAACAGAGCAATCGATAACTGTAGTTTGTCAACATGAAATGTTGGCATTCGAGTGGAGATCAAGGGATTAGGTTTCAACGATGCTCTGTTGTTATTCAAGTGCTTTTCAACAGGGGCGCGACAACCAAACCAAACGACCGTGTAATCGGAGGGCTTTGACGTCACATCAGGCGGCTAATCGAGTCCATAAATAGCAGAACGAAATTTACCCTTACGCATTACTAATGCGGTGGAAACTGAGTACCAGAACAACCTGGAGACAATATCAGTGATACTCGTTGTAAAATAATACATCCAGCCAAATAACACCAGTAATTTCCGAATTTCACACACAAAACTTGGGAGGTTAGGATGACGCAGAACGGGGTACTGCCTTAGAAAGAAAACTGTCATGCATGAATAAATATCGTCATTACGCATCAACAAATAAACCTAGCTATAGAATTTTCACCTAATATTTCTTTCACACGCACTAAAAAACTGGTGGTTTCACTCGTCGCTATTTAAAAAATCTCCTCATAACTATTCCCTGGCACGAACGTGAAATTTAGCTAACGCGGCAACGGTGCGAGTCAAAACAACAATTTAACGACCTGAGATGCCACACAATGTTAGAGCTCTGTTTATTTTCCGAGTTATTTTCATCATCAATGGCGTGGGAGGTAAGAAAGAAAACATTCCGTTTTAGCGCGTTCGACAGATGTGTTTCCTTAATAAAACAAAAATATTTCCAGAAATCGAATACACTGTTTGCTGAAATACGACGGCATTGAGTCAGTAAAAATGAAAACGATTAGACCAATGGTAGAGTTGATCGAAATAGCGCAACGACTTGTTTTGGTTACTGCTGACTGATTGTAGCGTTACTAGTTAGTCTGCTTTCAAACAATACAGTTTCGATGATACTTAAAGTTAAGAGAGTGAAGTACCAGATGCCTGGAACAATACACGAAACGAAAACTGATAAGATCGGATTGTTATGACGACTTTTCCGTACTAAATGACCCCGATAACCCACAATTGGTCGCATACGAAGTCTAGCATGTAAACCGCAAATTGAACCTACTTAACATAGTTGTCATGTTAACTCAACTGAAATGCAGGTGGAACAAAGTATGCCTTCTCAACGACGTATCCTATGACATTGCGCATTTCACATAACATCGTGTTCATGTATATTGACACAGGGCATAATCTAATAACAACATGATTAAAGTGAACGACTGCTAAAAACTAGTTAATCGTCCAAACAAGATCGTTTGTGTACTGAAGACGAATTGAAAGTCACGAGTTAAATAAGGCCTATAATACATAACTTTTTAATACTACCTTCACTTTACTTCTGCCTCACTTCAGTACTCGATGAACCTGAAAGTCTGATAGAGATAGATGACACACAGTAAAGAGTGGTGGGGGGGGGGGTTACCATCAATAGGATCTTGGCATTTACATTAGAACCCCAATTAACACGTACCATCTTAAATTCCATAACATAGTTGCGTAGTACAGAATGTGCACAAGTGAATTCGTTAGATATTTGGAGAAAAAAACAAATCCAGTACAGTAATTACCATACCGCTTGATCTCTGTACATCCCAAACGATAACGAAAATGCCTTAATTCAATACCAATCGCTTCACGGCTTATTAGAAAAAGAAATATGCAAGGAACGTGGTTTAAATCTGCTAAGTGTGGGCTATGATCATGGACAAGCTGCTTACATAAGCGAGCTAATTAAAACGGATTTTTGTCGTCGTCTGCGTTCTCCTGTTTCTGCGGTCAGATACGGCTCACTGATAATACAAACAAAATAATTCCTGCGGGTGAATTAACGAATGAACTTCATAAGACGGTTAGCTAAAAAGCCATATGACATGAAAATCTTAAAACGGGACACCACAATTTTTCGGTAGACACAAACGCGATATTCGGGTAATATAACACTCCAAAAATATTTATATCAAATTTACAACACCTCCCGATACTACATAGGAACGCTAAGAATTCTGATATGAAATCAATTGGTACACCTTGTTAAGTACAGTACTTTTTCATACCGTACAGTACTGTATACTGTAAAGTACCTTTTTCGAACATATGAATTGAACAGCGCCACCAACCATGCAGATGGATTATTACACCATACGATCGTTCGACAAATGTCAGGAACAGCTGCCTACATTGTCACCGTGTTTACGGTAGATTCCGAACCATGTAGCTCTCAGAAGTATGTGGAAATAAATACTTCATGAACATATCTATATGACCAAGATGGGCAGTGTATACATGACAGAAACCGTGTACTAAACTAACAAAGGAATGTATGTTTTGGCAATAAAAAACAGTGACGTCAGTATATGACACAACCCTCTTGAATCAGCACTCTGCACGAGGCGACGTGAACCTATTATTGAACATGTTGAACTTATTCGAACTTTCAGTGATTCTTAGTATTGCCCTATTAGGTTACCAACAACAATACCCAAAGGCAATACAAAAATATTCTATCGAAGGTATTATGTATTGGGTTTACAAAGTAAATTGAGTATACAATTCGGTTACTTCAAGTAGCACCACTGAAAATAAAACTGGAAAACAAATAGGTCAAAGGTTAGGAGTTGATTTTTTTTAGCTACAGCACGAATACTGAAAGCGTTAACAAAGCATACACTCACTTCCTTTGGAATTTAGAATTTTCGTTCAATAGCAGTACAGTACACACGACAAATCTAGCTTTATACTTCTTGCGGAAACGAATTCAAGCAGCTGCTGGCGCAAACTGATTATACAAAGCCACAAAGCAAAGCATGAGGAACTCGAATCCAATCCAGTATGGAAATACCGTAGTGGAATTTTTTTTTTCCGATTTGAGATTGCACTGAGTATTCCAGGCGGATTGTAGAGTAAATTGTCGCAACAAGAGGAATTAGCTAATGTTAGCGAGTAGGCGGTAATAATCAGAGGCAATGACTAAAACATACATAGACGATGCCGCTATTAACATATACCGCACATATAAACCAGACACAACGGTATTAAACTGCAGGCTGTTTGTAATTCATCCCACGATCTGCATGTAACTATATGCGTGATTTCATTTACGACTTAAAACGCGGATGTGGCAACATGAAACTTCATTCTTTGGTGCAGTTGCCTATGATCGAATCAGGTCGGGTTATAGTAGGGGGATATAGTTTCCGCATGTTACTATGACAGAATGAGCTGCTCAACTTGATAATATCCGTTAACCGCGGATGAATCAAACCACGCTCCTATTCATCACTATGATTTCTGGTAAGGATTTATAGGCATTCATTCATGCAGTCAACCATAAACGGCTAAAAGTGAAAAAGTCTTAACCGTATACCAAGTCATTCTGTCTAAAATGTACTAAACAATTAACGTATTCTAGTTGCTCAATAACACTCAAAAAACATTTTTCAATATCCACTACATAATAATTTGTTACTCATATACTGTAATTTCACAATATCACATCAAAAACAATGAATAAACATCTTAAAGGTGCAGTAAAAGACTAACCTGTCGTGCTTCTCTCTCCCGTTCTCTTCCCCTGTCACGTTCTCTTTCCCTTTCACGGTCAACAGCGGCAACTAAATGTAAACACTGAAGGTTTAAAATCTCGTATACAAGGGATTGACCGTATTTCTTTGTGTTCAAGTCACACCCTATATTTTGACCTGAAACATCGGTACCACACTTTCATAATTGAAATTTGAAATAAGCTCCAAAAGTCGCACTCCTTGATTTTCAAGTTAGATGAAAAAATCTATGTCATACAGGAGTAGGACGGACAGGAGTTTTTAAGAGATTGATATAGATGGTATCACTTGTAGTCAATGACGGGATGTGAT
The DNA here is from genome assembly GCA_013436055.1 of Halocynthia roretzi. Taxonomy (NCBI): domain Eukaryota; kingdom Metazoa; phylum Chordata; class Ascidiacea; order Stolidobranchia; family Pyuridae; genus Halocynthia; species Halocynthia roretzi. The sequence continues at coordinate 141,201 of QRAM01000212.1, read as the reverse complement.
GGACCGTGGAAGTTACCACAATCTCATCATTGCAGGTACCATACAGCAGGTGAACGTGTCTTGCTAAGCGACACGGAGATGACAGACATATATCCACTGTACTTGGACTTGGACGCTATTATCTAACATGTGGCCTTATATTTCAGGACATGCGGTTATTCTAACGCTAAACCACGTCTCAGCTGCTAAATAATATTTCCAACACTGTGTTCTGGAAATATTTGCCACTGTGTCTAAAATATGAAGAAGAATAGCCTACTTGCTGCGGCATGAGCTTGTTCACTGTTACGAAGCTCTTGCTTCACTGCTTCTATTGGGAACGGGTGTCCTGGATGTCCGGCCAATGCTGCTTGAGAAAGGGTGAGTAGACCACCAGTAGAAGTCGGTAAATGCGGTGGATGGGGTAGTGGATGACCTGGCAGAGGGATGGGAGGATGTGGTGGAAGATGGTTTTGTGCTTGAAGTTGTTGGGCCTATAGGAAAGAACAAAATGATAACTACTACTCAGCAAACGTAAGGTATATATTTTTTACAACTTCAACAAATTACATCCATGAAACTTAGAGGATATTTTTTCACTGACAAATCAAGATAACTGAACAAATATAAAGTAATATTGTATGTTCTTACTCCAATTATATGATTTAATTCCGGCATGGTGACTTGTTTTGCTCTCTCAACTGCAGCAGCCACTTGTTGCTGATGCTGTAAAATTAAAGTAGGATAATGATACGATATTATGAACGATAAATGGGAGATTCATGAAGAAATTCGCTACAGCATAGGACCGAAGGCTAAGACGAGATTAGATCGGAAGGAATTCAGCTGAAAAAAATAAGCACCCAACAAGATATGTGTTCGTGATCGAATCTTTCAAATTCCCACGTTGCTTAATCCCGCAATTTTGCTGTTCGCTCTACCAAAACTACCTCGACATAACCACAATAACGATCACATAAGAAAACAATTCACTACACCACGACGATAAGATAAGATAAGATAAGAAGGCAGCAACTCGAACAGGATCTCGATAAAATACGAAGGTGGTTTGCATTACGTCGATAATAAACTGGTTAGTTTTGTGAATTTTGGGAATTCGTTTGACATAACAATGGTGGCTCTAAATTCTATGGGAATAGAAAATAATAACATCGAGTGGACGAATATTTTAGTTAAAAGAATTTAGAAAAGGCGGTTCAGCAGCTTGATAGTGACAATTAAAACTAAAAAAACGATTCTGGTCAGATTATTACTGTATATATCAACTCACTTCCTGAGACAGAAAAGGCATAACTTGCGCAATAATGGTACCGAGTCTTTTCACTATTTCAGTCTGCGAATAAAAAAACTAGAAATTAGCATTCAAGTACTTTCAAGATTGTATTAAATAACGGATGAAAAACTATCTCTCTACCTGTTTATGCATCTCTATATTCAGACCGTATGACATTTCATAGTACTGTTAAAATAAATTACAAAGTTCAGTGTTATAATATAAGCTAGGTGTAAATTCTACGTCATGATATTGCTCTGTACATACCATGACGTAATGTCGCTGCATTTCGGTTTTCTCGGAACCAAGTTTTTCCTGGTTCAGTTTCAAACTAAATCCGAAAAATAATCTTGAATGAATTATTTTTATATTGTGTGACTGGGTATCTGCTTGTTTCCAGCATTTCAGTATATCTGATATTTTAACTTGCAGATAAATATACCATAGAAAGTGGTCATTCTCCGGTACTACTAACAGTAGCATCCGTAACTCGGAGAAGCCAAAGGGGCATATCTTCCAAATACGTTGAAAAAAAGTTTCAAACTTGCAAAGATTAATGACCACTAGCAAAAACTCCCACTTGGGGCTATAAGATTATACATCTACCGAGCAAATGAAAGTGCGAACTCTAAAAATGTGAATTTCCCAGTCATGCAAAACCGAAATCAAGGTCGTCATTTCGTCCTAGAACTTAACCACAAACCGGTTATTCTCCAAGACAAGATTTATCGTTTCATAACAGACGCGTTTAAAGTACACGTACTTTACTTTACAATGATAATTCCTCTTAGTAGGCAAAGGGAAATTCCCAAGCAAAATAAGACGACGAACCTGTGATTTTGAGCTTGCAAATAATTGAATTCTTCTTTGATATTGTCCAATCGTTCTGCCACAGAATACCCCTGCGATGCGCCAGGCGGGGCTTGCTAATAAAAAACGTAGAAGCATAAATATATAATACTTTTCGATTCCAGTCAAGCATATACTGTACGTCATTACAATATTCCTAGGAAGCTTAAGTTTGTAGGTATTATATATGCTGATAGTTTAAGAAGCTATTTCAAAAGACAGAATTAATTACCGGCCGATTCTGATACATTCTGATGAATTTACAGCAATTCCTTTATATTTCCATCAATCTTCTGTCTTTCAAGTTGAAATATTTCAATGTGTACAACAGATATGTTCACAAAGGGTCTCCTTTATATAAGTTCTGTAGAAATATATCCGTTTCGGCTTGTCCTTTATGATTATTCAACACGATGTAGTGAAAACACACACCCCGGCGCTGCAAGCTTGTTTTGCCGAATATGAGGACGATACAGTCTGGGGAAATATGCTAAAATCTCCAATCTTCAATGAATTCAATATTCACTACATCAACAACCAATACTAGAACTATAGCTACCAGAGCTTTTTCAATGCTACCTCTGTTTGCTAGCTGGATTTAATAAGATAATAAGAGAATTTATCCAGCGGGCTTCGTATCAGTCAACGCTGATTAACTGTAAGCAGTGTAATTACCTTCGGCGCGCAATAAAACAATCAGTAATTAAAATAGCTCCTGGACAGAAAGAAGTTCTATTATATCACCAATTAATATATCTTATCGTCCACCTTTCCTCACAACCTATTTACAATAACATTACCAGAATCGCTCGACAAAGACGAACTATCAAGCAAAAAAAATGAACTAATTCTTTATCAAATGCTACATCTTATTTAACCATGAGTCAAGGATCTAATGGTGTGATTAATCTTGTCGTAGATGACGTATTCACCACCTCGTAGTACAGCTATTTCGAATGTAGCTTTACTAACTATCGCCTGTTTCTAGTGGGAAATATAGATGGTAGCTTCACTCAATATCTTTGAAAACAGTAGTCGCTTTCTGGATTATGGAACTGGCTTCTCCAAGGAAAACTATTAGTCAAAATCAGCGCTAGTGCCTGCTATCCATTTACAGCTTACTTACGTCAAAACCACAAAAGCCGAAAGCATGCTTCGGACTCACCTACTCTACTTCCATTTGGTATATCCATTTTGACGTCACCCTAACACTTAAATTACACCGCATGGATTAGCCTCATCGTCAAATCGCAACCAGCTTATATTCTCTCTTTCTGACACGTCAATCAACTCCGCGTGGATGTACACAACAGTGTAGTGTTTGTGTCAAGACTTCTCTCGCATTGTGGGGAAACACTTTGTCGCCCGAGGTTTCTGCTGATGACAGCTTGTTTGCAGTACACGACCTTATCTATTTTTCTCATATATATACGGAACGATATTAATCTTTCCGTGCTTGCGTTTTAGATTATGAAAAACAAACCCTAGCCTCATTAACGCAGCTAATTCAGCCCATCAGAAACAGACTGTTAAAAAAATACTTGATCTCTGGATGAATGTTTATTTACGTATTGTGCTCCATATTAATAATAACTAGCTCAATATCATTTTCGCCAAATTGCAAGGCACTAAGACTAAAAACATGTGAGTATTATACTGTACAAATATACGACTTCAAAAATGTTCAGCCATGCGCGACGAGTTGATTTCTGTTAATAAAACATTCAATTCTCGTCTCATAGTTTTTAGTCGAAGAGGTAAAAAAATCACGAATATATTGAAATATGCTGTGAATTCCACGAGTGACATTATCAACTTCATTTTTCCTGAGGAATTTTCCTCCAAAGTTTGTTGAACTGTGATGCACTGTAGACCTTGGAAGATGTAATTATACATTTAATACAAAATTAATAAACATGGATGCTACACTATCTTCCCTCCATCAAGTGGGTCAATTATCGAGGATAATGCAAGCGTTTGAATTATTCATTTGGAACTAACTACGGTCTATATAATCGATAGAAATAATCATAAAATATTAGGGTTTGTTAAGTAACATTTCAAGGGATTAGGATAGTGGAGTCGGCATTTCGACTTGGAAATCTGATTATCATCAGGTGAGAATAATGTAGTATTAAGTCGTTTAGGATTCATAAAAGGTGAATTCATTATTTTGGTGGAAACCCTACACAATTCCCGTATTGTATATACATAGCCTAAACCAAGAATCCCGGTCTCTCCCTTTCGAGCATTCTTTAGTTGTTACCTGAAACCCAGAAAAAATAATTTCTGGTTCAGTTCAGAATAAACCTACTAACCCTTATTTTCGCACATATATTCATGTGAACTGGAACAGATAGAATCTACAACCTTCTGCCAATAATTAATCAGTCAAATTCGAATTTTGAAGAACAATTGATATTAGAACACACTCGATAATCATATTACATAAATATATTTTTTATGCAATCGCTTTATGGTTTTATCGTTATCACCTGAATGCCAATGTTCTCAGCTGCAGATATAGCGTTTATTTGATTCTGCGACAAAGTGGTTTTATCAATGGAATGTGTCAGAATCGCAATAGAACCTGTGCATAAAAAGATAAATAACAGGTATTCAGAATAAATATATTCCCTTTTAGAGAACAAGAAAAAGTACTGGCGGGGTCAGAGGTCGTTATTGTGATTTACCTAAAAGTGGATTTTCAAGAATATTTTGCCAGTGACATTTTAGAATTCGGTTAAACACGATTTCACTGCAACTGGGAAATCTGAAACGTATTTGAAATGAGCAATGCGTACAATCAGTGACTTATGTCAGTGGTAAACAACATAATTCGTCTGAAAGTTAAGATATTATCGCTCCAGGGCAAAATAACGTCAGAGTACAATTGACCGACATAACACCATCTCTATTTATTGTGTAAATTTCAAGTTTGAATTAACAACCAGTCGATATTGACGCTACTGATTGTGAGTGACAATGCTTTACAAACGACGACAAACATTCATTGAAAATCTATGGTTTGCCAATAACCGTGGTCTAGTATGTCGGATAAAATTACTTCCGAGGAAAGGAGAGGGTTAACGGGGAAGCCGATAACCTCTAATTTGTGACGCATCTTGCTCGTCGTATAGCGGTTCAGAACAGATGTCAAGCGCGAATAAGCCGATCATTGTCAGAGAATAATCACATCGAACCAAACAGAAAGAGCGCAATTATCTCGCGATTTCATTACCGGATATCTGGTCTCCATCGCTACTAGCAGAAGTATCTTCCGAATCGCCGTCACTGTCCTTCTTTTTTGCCGCCTTCTCTCGTGCTACGAACCGGCAGCATTCAATGATTCGATAAAATCTCCTGCAAAATACAAAGATTTAATAAGCTGCTCGAAAATCCGTAACGAATGCGATATTACAATCCTCGTGGGCCCTAATGATGATTTACTGTAACGCCGTGAAAAAGATTACCCATAAATCCCTTAAGAGATTACCCATAATCAAGGACGACGACCTGATTATCCCCATCTTCTATTTAACATCAGGGTCCCACGGATTATACGAACATTATTAATTACTTGCAGAGCGACCTGCCTTCGACAGTAAAGCTCCTATAGGAATATTTCCAGATTTCTATTTCGGTTGAATTTCATCCCCATAACGAAGCCCGTCAGTGTGAGACCTGGTAAACGTGGCAGTAATGCGATGCTACCTTTTAGCCCATCCGCACAGGATAGGTTTTAGTGAATTATATAAATTCAAGGTGTGTATACATTTTTTAGGGACACCCTGTCTTTAAGATAGTCAAGACCCCATTTGTAACCTCAAAAACTCACACCCGAAAGAGCAGTAATCCCAATAAACCAAGTTTTTAGAAACCAAAATAATATCTAGTGACTTTTAATCCCCTTTGACATTTCTTCTGCAACATTTATTCCGGCCACAAGAATGCAATGCATTTATTCAATGAAAACAACAGCGGATCATATGTAGTTTTCACTCCAACTGACTGCTGTGTCGCGGAGCAATCGAACACATTGTTGTTCGGATTAGCATTGATTTTTCCAAACTCAATTTATCGCTGTTCTTCGATTTTCTCTTCACTCTGAGCACATCGACCGGACGATGGGATTTTAAGTAACAGTTGGCAAGAAAACTTATATTGATCGACGACTACTATACGAAGAAAATGGACAGCTCTATACTAATCGACTTTCCAATTTAAGGTAATAATTATTTCGAAGGAAGAGAGGGGAAGGCGAGGGACAAATAACTCTAATCGGAGTGCATTATTATCTTTATTTTCTCAATGCAAACAAACAGCAGGAGATATTCACAATTCAGATTGTACGAATTGAAACCGCAGCCAGGCAAACAAGAGAAGAAAAAAACGGCGAAATGAAACAACCACACTTGGAGTAACAGACTACTCCCAATTTTACGCTAATTTGGATATAACGCCATAGGTCAACATAGTACAACGCTAGAAAGTCTGTCTCGTGTTTTATATTGTTTGGCGTCCATGATCAATCAATTAATTCAAATCTCGCTAACCGAACTTAGACATTAAATATCGTGTCCTTTTTTATTTATTCAAATTCGAACCATAGTGAGGACCGGTTTCAGTCCAACTACAGACCAAAACCCACACCGAGATCTCCTTCTTGATCTCTACTTCGACTTACGATATAATAAGACCAAGTAAATTTTAATTGGTGAAGGTGATGATAGTAAGGTTGTATTAAACTGCACAAAGAATTTATATTCGCTTACCAAGCTCGCATATCATTTCTTCGAAGTTTTGGCCGTTCACCTTGTACACCTTTCGACGCCTCGTCAGTAACTTGAGCTCTGATAAATCTATCGACAAAATGTAAATAAAGTGTCATCATATTGACGGAACTCAGATGGAATCATGTTTGTCTAGAAAACCCATCAACCTATTGACGTCATGAATAGCTCACCTTTGGACATGTAGAATATTGTCATATTATCATCTTATTGATGCGAATTTATGAATAAAAAACTCTTTTGTGGCCATTATCTTGCTTGCTTTCCAGAGGAGATTCGGGATTATTACTGTCAGTAAGGCAGTATGTCTATGCCAGTAGGTATAAAGCCAATAAATACATAGGTACATAAGCTTATAATGGCATTCATAAAATTTAAATGATTTTTGCCTTGAATAGCCAGATCCCTAATGAAGTTCAAAGTTAGCTAATAATGCTTGCCAACAGCATGCGTGTACTTTAACTTTGTACTTTGAAAAATTACTTCGCTATATTCAACACACGAATTATATTACTAAGTGCAAGTTGGTTTGAAGTAAAGCTGGATAGAAATTCATTCAAAACTCAACGAAAAACGTTACGTAATAATTAACTAAGCGGAGTGCGAGGGTAAGTGATGTAACCCATAATGAACATAAATTATAGATTTTAATGCCAGTCATCGACGCACACTGATTAATGAAAAAGTCTCACAGCATAAATTATGCATGGATCGTTTGTTTAGAGAAACATCGGCCATACACGGACAGAATATTAAGTTTTGGAACAAACCATCATAAGAAAGGTCATATCAACCGAAGAAGAAAAATGGTATATGGGGTGACAACCAATACAAATACTGATGTGAGAGTACAGCGAGTAAAAACATTATACAATCGTCGCCCTCTCTTCAATCTTTTGAAATATTAATGAACAATATATAATGCACAAACAGGAGAGACAGACTAGCCACGAGGGAAATTTGCTGAACATCCGAAGAAGGTCTCAAAAGACGAAACACAAGTCGTCCAAATGATATCGGTGACATGCCATCCAAATTTTGACGATGGAACGAGTTGTAAAAAAATACTTAAGACTTATTCATTTGGATATACGTCTATAATTTAACCTCGTCCATGTATAATTGTTACCCTCCGTGATATTTCTGGGATTGTAATAGAGAAAGAAACGATGTAGCTTTTGATAAAAGAAAATAAATGTGATAATTTAGAATGAGCAGATTCACTCGGGCTAGATATCAGTGTCGCTTCAAGATTGAGCGAAATTCAATAAAAGTACATTCAAATGTAAAATTAAGTGACTGGAATAAATGAAGTAAAGAGTTTCGTCGCACAGAAAACATTTGGCAAAATAACAGCCTGTTTTTTCAAGGTTTGTTTGCAGTTTTTTACACGTTCCAAGTTTGGACAAAGCCTCCATTTGCAACAAGTGCGCTCAGCTACAAAGATCATTTATCAACCATTGTTAAAAATCAATTCCTAAATTGCAAATTTCAATCAATGCTAATTTCATGACAGAATTCCCAAGACACAAATCGAGTACTTAAACTCGTCAAAGAAAGCAGGCTTAGCCCTTTTATTGAGAATTCACTGGAAAGGCTCCGAAAATAATTATTGATCGAATCAGTGACCCTCCCCCATTTTCCCGATCGACGTCTTCGTTCGCGGTGGACGAACAATAATCTGTCGAGGTTAATTAGTCATCGAAATCAATCGAAAATCCAACTACTTACTCCGCAATACCCTAGAGACGACCCGATTTGTCAAATGAACTGATCTGTAGCGAGAGGATTGGAATTACTTGTGCTACGATTATCCTCATACTCTCTCAACGACCGACCAGATCGCCCACACTTCTCGAGAAATCTAACCGCACGAAAACCAGACTGTCATTACGGACAACTGTTTCGGCAAATTTCATAGATATTGGTGAAACAGCGTGGGCTTACTTGAAAAACAGATCGACAAATATCAACACGTTGTATTGGCTCAATTACAAAATTAAAAAAAAAAACACAATCTATTTTTTTTTGTAAGAAGGCTTCGAGGCTTCGTAGGCTGTTCGTAGTAGCAATAAATATTATGATTTCCTTTTTTTTTACTATAGCCGGTGGTGGTTTTAGACAGAAATGACTGAATTCCCCTTGTAATCACACCCGATTACACTAAACGTAATGGAAATGACGGAGTAATTGAATAAAAGGAAGTAAAAAAAAACAGTGTCACCTGTTTCCCTTTTTAAATTCAGTCTCCAAGAATCGTATTGCGTCTCTTGCTCCTTGCAAATCCTTCTTCAACCCGTCAAGGCCATCGATAACTGACGAGACCATCAAAGCGTAAGATATTAGATCTTAATTATCGATCAATAACAAAATAACAGTATACGCATTCACTACAGTTTACTACCAACCTGTCTTCGGTATGATTATGAAGAATTTCTCAGAACTTAGTAATCTCCTGATATGAGGAAGATCATGACAGAGTGCTAGCGTGTCCGGGACGAGGTAAAGACAGAGACTGGCATCACGTGATCGCGGGGTTCCAAGCTCGCTTTCGAGGGTGTTGACTTCGTTACGTAAGCGAAGTTCAGCCATGTCTTTCATAAGACGTGTCTTACGCATTTCTTCCACGGCCTAATCCAAAAGGACACAGTTAACAATTTAGTATATACATGGAACACATAATTATCACTGCAAAATAATCTTGATAGCTTCAAAATAACAAAAATGAAGTAGAAGACATTGAAATACCAGTTTGATGTAGTTTAATTATTATCAAGTTATTATCATAATGTGACACGTTGAAATTGTATTCCAGAAGTATAATAGTAGTATTATTTGATTTAACACATTACCACATGGGGCTTCTTACGGTAAAAATTAGAGAAAATTACCACTAGGTAATATAAATAACACAAAATATATATCTAAATGAAATATTATTTAATAAATGTTTCTTTGCGACTCTTATTATTATTATTTTAATTTATAATGTACCACAAACCACCATCAGCGCTGTAGCTACACAAGTTTTCCCGGTCCGCTATTTTACAGGTGTGTCTACAGTGAGCTGAGTGTTTCAGTGAATTGTTTGAAAATTGTATCCCAGGAACTTTTGAAAAAAACCCTTCGTATTCGTTTATTATATTCTGCGATCAAACAGTATTGTTTAAAATCGACTCACGCATATGCAATAGTTGATTTCAGCGACCGCCCAAAGTCCCAAACCAAATTTGAATTAGGTAGATAAAAGATAGATTAAGTTTTTATAGGTAATTACGTTTGAAATCGTATCAGCACTGCAACGAACTCTAGATAAGCAAACGGCAGCGAACAAACGCATGACCTATAATAAAATCTCACAAAATTAATGAGAGGTCGGCCTGATAAAGAATTTCTCAACTCAATATTAAGATACTGACTTAATGACCTAATAAAAATTATGGTTTATAAAAGGTAATTGGGGTAAAGAGCGTCACGAGCATAACAACTAAAGAGAAGCTGGGTTTCATCTGAATAGATTTAAGTGACGGTTACTTGAAAGTAATACTGTAAAAACTTGCCACACTTGGGTCTGTGTTCCTTGTGAAATTAATATATATTATTAGATATTGAGGAGGGATATGTAACCCGGGAAGTAATGACGTGAGAAATCGGGGTCCACAACGGTGTCCTTCAGTATTTAGACTTTAGAGAGTCATTAATTATTATACAATATACATTGGCAATGCGGTCGGGTATCGCCAGTCATTACTGCTAATTATTTTTGTAGAGAGCAAAACATTGCTTGGATGAACTATGTACGTCTGGTATCATAGTACTAACACAAGGAAGTGAGTGTAATTAACGGTTATCACCAAGACAAATAACAAAAATCGATGAAAAATATTTACACAAGATATTATACATGTTTGCACAACGCATTAACATTTATACACACGGCACAAATTTGAACCATAACTCACCACTTCACGAAAGGCTGCAAGACATTTATGAATAATATTACGTATGTAACGACCGTTCGAATTTCAATTTTAATTTTTTTCGCAAGGTTTGAGACATCAAATAAACCATTCTTGTAAGTTCCATGCAATCATCGATAAAACACAGTCTTTTATGTTGATAATTGAAAGATGAAATTGCAGTGGTGGAAGTATAATCAATAACCGATCGTTAAGATGCGATTAAAAAATCGGTAACTGCCATATCTCTGCGTGGTAGCTATGAAAATTCAAATGCCTAAATTTTACTGACAATATTATCAAGTAAGTTTAAGGGACTACTTTTTCATCAGGTCAATGCAAGAGCCATATATCACCCGTTCCTACCACTGGACACAATTCCGTAACACAGAGAACACTAAAGCTACAGAGCGGATATTCCGTGGATAAAACAGCGCTCACGAAAAGTAAACACTACAAAGTAAACTATGATAAAGTTTGTCTACGCAAGAGAAAAGTATTACATCGAATCGTATGCCTAAACAAACAAACATCATTTGATGCGCACTGACAGTGCTTGGGGAAGCGGACAGAAAAATAAAAAGGATGAATTTTTAGTAAAATTACCTTGCTAGTTATTGTCGCTATACGACAATCAACAGTTGGGCCGGAAGGGCCAAGGAGAGGTGAAGGTTCAACACATCCATTAGAGAAACGCAACTCGATGGAAAAGCACGTTCTAAGCAAGATTGTTGATTTTGTTCAATAAACACGATCAGAACGATTTCAAGCAATATCAGAAACTAATCATAAATTATATGTTAATATCGGTAGAGGACAATTTATTTTGGGAAAGTGCTTGCATTTGCAAGAATATTATGAATTTAGTTTCCTTTTCACTTAGGTCCAAATGGCATTGAAAAGCTAAACATACACTGTTTAAAATACTGAACCCTCAGTTATACTGTACCTGTACAAATCCAATTACCTTAAGACTTGTATGTACCGCATTAAGGAATTAGATATTTCTAGTTGCTGAGTTTCGTTACTGTGTATTCAGGTGATGTTGAGTAAATCAACAGTACAGTATAAACAATGCTTTAGTTATACGTTCGTTACCAATTGGCATCGGAAAAAATTATTGTATTTTGGAGTGTTTGTTTTCAAGGTTTACCTGCGTCTACTTAGGCAATAAAAAATGGCGTTCAAATTCTGCCATGCTGAAAAGCACACGATATTTTTTGATAACACGCAGCTCCGGCGCCTCTAGTGGCAATATTTTGAAGTTAACATCGGGATGTCGGGTATGAATGTTTCTAAATGTTGACCAACTATAGTTGTAGAAACGGTTATAACCGTCGGGAATTGTTTATTAACTTCGCCATTTCAGTCCAAGACATTACTTCGTTTTCGTAGTCTTTTTTTATGCGGTTACCGGACCATGAATTGTACATTACTTAGACAGAAATACACAACCACGAGATATCGGGAAAAAAACCTCGCGGACAAGCTGTTCGCTCTCCGTTCTCCGTTAACTAAGTCAGTTCAAACAAAGGCGGGGTGCTGTGTGTACATGGCCGATAAATAAGACGAAAAACCTTCTGCAAACAGTACCATGTTTGCTTGGTGGAAAATCTAATAAATGAGTAATTTGGTTGGCCAAGGTGTTTGGTATGCGACGACAGAATAAATGTTTGCAGAGCATTCGATGAAATTTTATCTGCACATAAAAGCAGAGCAATTGCCTAAATAAACAAACGAGAGACCATCCATTCTAGGACAGTGTGCTTAGTATACACCGAGACATGACGACAAACATATTAAAATTTGTTATGAAAAAGCTCGTGCCTCACTCTTATTGGATACGAGAATGTAATGAATTTCTGTATGTTTGAGGAAATAAACCGGCGTGCTTGAAGTCGAGTGATACCAGGGCAAACACAGGATACTTTTCGAGGCAAATATGGGCTAATTTTCTACATAGGGGTATTATAGTGACATGTTCAAGGGATGCTATTGTTAACAAGGTCCCCATTCCCAGGTAAAATACAGAAATCTAAAAAAAATATTGATCAATTTATAATGAAAAATATCTAAAAATGTAAGCCAACAATATTCTAGAGAATGGTATGAACAGGGTTTCTACGATGACAACCGACCTGGGGTACTGATGGACAAATCAAGGACCGTGGTTCAATGATTTTTTAAGGCAACATGTACTTGGATATTTATAATAATTGCTCACTTGGTTCTTATTATTTATTACTGATTATTTACTGATTCAAATTCACATACAGAGTACGTATAGTACTCTCCCTGAAACTTTGGCAACAGTTTAATTCCCAGGTGAATTATGTAGTAACACCAAACTAGTCACTCCCGGGTTGACAGTTGGGCTTAGAAATATTACGACATTACCAGTTACATTATTATTTCATGTTAAAATGAAAAACGCATGGTTAACAAGGTTGTGTCAATGATTTATGAAGCTAAATGTAGGATACAGTTATTTGTCCTTAGCAAATATTTGGATGAGACTTTACTCAAAAGACAAACATTGTTCTGAGGGAAGAGCCAATGAAATACATAACATGCTAAACGAACGGTATCAAAATGATGTCATCTAAGGCAAGATGTCATACGATGCCGAATATATTAAATAGCTCTTTGACTAAATGGATTACAAATTAATAACTTGTTGAAGTATCAGAATATTCTTTTAATACTTCAATTATATTTCACAACCACTAGTTATATCCTACATATGAGATATCATTGAACTGATAGGCTGGTTATGGTAAAAATCTTACCGGTATGTCAAGATGCTCAATCTCCTCCTCTGACGGCTCGCTGGGTCCCTGAAATAGGTTAGTTTCATCATCCCATGACATCCCGAGGCCTTCAACGAGGGTGAGCGAATAGCAGAAGCTTCTAATGCGACAAATTCTGATGACATTCTGTAAAAAAAATATTGATGATATTCCATTTTTGATATCGCAACTCCAGGTCTGGGAATCCACTGATACTTTCAGTGAACGTCTCGATATCACTGTAGTATGACGTCACAAATGTGGATGTATACTTGAAAAAGATTTTTGGTAATACACTATTCTGTTAATGGATCACATGAGATTTCCGAAGCAATAAGAATTACGCCAGGTAAAATTTACTAACTATTCCCATCATTTGTGACTGGATGATTACACTGCGTCCTTTAAAGGCTTTATGGAGTTGCTTTGCTAGCAGTTGATAAAAATTAACAGTAAATATACAAAACAATTTCAGCAACCTGTTGCAGATCAGTTAAATTGCATTCCAAGGACAACGCATTCTTGCTTTTGTCATCGAAAAAATTGATAGCCACAGTCGATTGATTCAAAATATAATCTTCAGCAAGTCTTGCTTGTTGTTGCCACTTTCCACTTTGTGAAATGCATGATTGCATAATGTCCAGTTGTGTCGCCAACAAGCCGTCATCAGCAACATCAGCTGAGAAAGAAAATATTGATCATAAATCAAAGGGTAATTTGATGAAGTTACCTGTCATAAAAATGTAACATTTTCACACACCCATTTCTCGAAGCGTGCTTTCATCGGGCATCAGGTTAACGAGTCGTGTTAGTCTGCTCCATAGAGCTTTTGAATTTTGGGCACATGCTTCTGTTACTCTGATGTTAGCTGCAAGCCAATCGCAGAGTAGTTTCAAGGCGCTGAACAATTGGCGATATTGCATCATGTGGTGTAAAACCTTGAGAACAGTTTGATCACTTGACAAACCTGCAAGAGACATCATGGTAATTTTGAGTAAATATGAGACTGTTTAGGCTTTATTTTTAATGTTACCTTCTTCTTCCATTGTTTGAGCAGTCCCAGATACTCTCTCTGTGGCTGTGTTCTCAGTTGCTTTAATCAATGAAGTTTGGTTTGCATCATCATTTTTATCATTCATATCTTGGGTTGCAGCTGCATCTTCACATATTGCAACATCTTTTTCAGGAGCTTAGCAAAAATAATAATTTAATATTAAGCACCAGTGGAGCTCAAATTTTCAACATGATCTATGTAAATATTCAAACTATAGGTGATAAATAAATGTTATTGTTATAAATGATACATGAACTTTTTTAATGAACAGCACAGAAATTGGATATATGAAGTCTTCTGTAGTCTATATCACATACCATTTTCATTTGTCACTACAGACACGCAATTTTGTTTTAAATTCTCCTCTGTATTCTTCAATATCTCTGGATCACTAGAAGCATCCCCCTTTTCCATATCCTGTTCTGATTTTTGCGTCGAAGGAGGCGAAATATTGTTAAAAAATGAAGGAGCCAAAACTATACGACGTCGTTGCATCGGCTGCTACAATAAATGAATTTAGGTTCTTAGTAGTCAACATTATTTCCACTGCAAATGCGTTCACCTGACTAAACATTATATCAAGAAATGCACATTTCAACAGTTAATTTAATTAGCATTTTGATGATCAATTGAATATGCATCTTCACCAAACACAAAATTAATCATGCCTATAAAATCTTTCATTTGATATGCTCAATATATTTCATATATTCATGGATTCAATCTAACCTGAAACATTTTCTGTGAGATGTCCTTCAAACTCGCGAGGGTACTGGGACCATTTGCGAGACTGTTGGCAAGCTGCAAACCAGCACGATTGTCCAAAATCTCCCTCGGCTGCAACTTATATCCTGGGGTTGTTGAACTTTTGGAATTTTTTGTCTTTCCATCTGCATTTTGAAATATCATTTGTATATCGAAGTCTCATAAATAAAACGGAATGTGTATGAATGGATATCACTTGTCATAACGCTCTACTAATTTCTATCAGGGTGAGGTGAAGTCAAGACTTAGATTTCCTACTTCCAGGAAAGGACATTGCTCTCTGCTAGCAGGAAGCAAATCAATCTAATCAACAAAGCCTCACCGGGATAAACGACATTTGCAACTTCCTCTTGGCTTCGCTCTTCCTGACTAAGCTCTGAATTGCTGGACACGGATGATTCAGATTCGGAATGGCCATCAGAATCAGAAAGGTCTGAAAAGAAGAAATTTAAGTACGGAACTTGAACACTTAGGAGAAACCAGTTAAAACCACATACCTGAAAATATTTCTCCTTCACTTAGGTCACTATCACCTGATCCAAGATGCCGTCTCCGTCGGAGGGAGGCGAGACGAGCTTTTCTTTTTTTGCTCTGGGCATTTTCCTTGGATTTTGAGTTAGATGCATCACCATCCCCACCTAGTGGTTTAAAAAGGCCACCTGTTTTACAATACCATAATTAAATTACACTGGACCCACGTTTTACGTGAGAGATGCATTCCTATAAATCGATACAGTGTGAAATCGCATAATGTGAGTAATAGATTGAATGGAGAAAATAGGGATGGTTACTTTTGGTTACTTTCACGCACACTCGCATATATCTTAGTTTTAAACTCATTTAAGGACAAATTGGTAGAAATAGATTTAACGCAAAACTGTGAATTCGCATAGTCTGAAGACGCATAAAACGAAGGTCTAGTGTCCTGTAGTTTTGTAGAATTCATTGGAACTCAATCACTGAAGTTGATATATTAAAGGCAATTACCATTCTCATTTTCTTCTCCGTTACTGTCTGTTGAACCAAGAACATTAAACGGATTAAAGCAAACTTAAAATGTGAATTAAACACAGGAATATACCTGATGTAGCGTTACCACTGACATCCTGCTTGGGACTTAGAAGAAAGATGACATGACCAAGAAGATGGGAAAAAAATGCAAGCGCAAATGCGATGGCAGCAGAGGATCGATTAGATCGAGATGACTACAAAAAAAAACGTGAAAAAAAATTAAAGTTTGAAATGATTTCTGATTAATATGATGATACCTGCAGACTGTTGATGTTCACAATGCATAGGACGCACATTTTAAAGATGACATGAGGTTGCATTCTAGAGTAGTCGCATCCAGAATGATGATGATGAGATGAAGTACTACTGCTTTGACTAGGAAAACAGATTAAATTCAAATAATTAGCAGTTAATATTTGAAATTTATTGATAAAGTCATGACATACCGTTTAAAGAGAACACATCGGCCTTGTTTCTCTTTATTTATAAAACCTCTGTCTTTTGCATCTGCTAAAAACAAGCATTTTATTATACTATCGAGTGGTATATACCAACAGGAACTTGAGGTATGCTCAGATTCGTGATGCCAAGGTTGGGGAGGAAAGACGCTATAATGAGAAGTAGCCCTCTATTTCCACCCTTGGAGATAACTTTCACCCATCCCTATAATAATATACATAACTCAGTTCTGATTATGTTCATTGCCTACCTGAATGTTCTTCCTTGTAATTCACAATCACAGAATTTGACAGGCACACAGGAAAGGAGTCAATCAGCTTCTTACAAAGCCCTGTAGTAGTAGAAATCATTGTAGGTAAAGAATGCAAAAAATAAGGAAATCTGAAAGTTTCAAAATTCACAAGATTATCAAGCTTGCTTGTTTATATAATACACATTATTTATTTGAATTCTGGTTGGCTGCTGAAAACTACTGATCTGTGTCAGATGATAAGTACGCCAGATATTGGTCTCAAACCAACAGTTTCTCACGCCACAGCTTTAACCGTCTAAGCCAGACAAATCTACCTGATAATTCTTACAAATGAAGTGCTTATAAACACTTTGCAATTATCAAACATTTGTTTTGACAGTATTAATGAAAACTCTGTGGCACGATAAAGCAAGGCAATAGAATCCTATAGAATCTTAAAACAATAACAAACCTGTAATTTCTACATCTGTTGCATATGTCCTTGGTCTTAACAAATCACACAGGTAGAGAAAAGATACGATGAAGGTTTTAGTATGTTCCTTCCTGCAGTGACGTCATTTCACCGTGTTATTTCGAGAATAAACTATGTTGATATTTGGAGAGCACAAAAGATAATGTACCTGTACTCCGTTGAACCGATCATTTCTTCAAGAGCGTTGGTCGGTATTTGATAAAATGTCTTCTTGTTCCGATCAAGAAGCTTTTGTAGATTCCCATCGGCTCCTTCAAATTTATTTTCACATTCCAAACTAAAGGGAAGGTAGATTAGAAACAAATATCTATTACTATTATATTATACTAGCTGGATGGCGAAGACAGCAAAATTTCCCTCATTAGCTTTATAAACTAGTGAATCGGTTTCAAGCGACAAGAGTGGGAAACTCATCCTACTCATAAAAAGGATCTTTGTGAGGATTTCTTCAAAAGGAATATATTTTTCATCGAGGTTTTTCATAGAGAAAATCCATGTAAGATTTTTCTTACAAAGAATTTGAATTTCTTACAAAAAATCTTCACTAAGATTTACGTGATCTTAATTAAACGATGTAAGAATTCTTTTCAAAAAATCTTGTAATGATACGCTGGAGACTTCGGTTAGTTCAGGACAATATCAATATTTATCTCATCCAGAGAACACTAAGTCATGAAAAATTATTGATATCATTAGTACAGCTATACATTTACGTTTAACTACAACACAATTCTTACCATCGGTAATAATAATAAGCTGCTGTCAACCCCCACCATGTATGATGCCCGGAAAGAGTCCCTAGTTGATTGAAGGGCATGCCGGCAGAAGGATTGATCAATAGTGCGAGTTGGTAAAACCGTTCAGAAAATGCACGGGATCCTCCATTTTCAATCTGATATCGACCTTGAATGCAAAAGAATAACCACAGTCACATTCGCTGTCGAGTTGCAATTTTGCAACTGATGGAATGATTCAATGTGGTACCTAAATCACCGAGACAGATAAACATTCTATAGCAAGCATCTCTCGTCCATTTTATAAGTTTTTTCCTTTCCTCTTCATCCCCTGTTTCTCCTTCAGTTGAAATCTTGTCTCTTCCTGTAAGGCCGTCAGCATTTAGACTGCTGACTCCTGATACTTTTTTCATATGATTTAATCTTTTATAAAATTGAAATCACAAAAATATTTGAAAGTAACTAGTAAAGTCACTAAAACACAAATATCCAGAACTCTAAGGCAACCAGCAGCCAGAAAAAAAAAATCTGAATGAGAATTTATTTCATTCATGCTTACCTGAAAGATTTCTCACTCAGTGGGCTGTGAGCCAATGGCCAGTCAACGTTTATATCAGGATGATAGTAAGCTTGTAGTTTTAACAACAAGTGATGATAATAACCAACGGCAGATGACAGATATTGCTTATACAAGACATCGAGCTGACTGCCCTCTTTCAGAACCTAGTTTACGAATGGAAATCTGAGAGTCAAATTTCAGGAATATTATAATGGATACATCATTTATTTATATTAGTGAATAAAAGCAATAGAGCATGAATTTTCATTAGCACCTATCTTGTGAAGGTATGCTACGATGAATTGGAAATCGGTAAATGCCGATTAAATATGGGATAAACTGAAGGTTGTTTATCGCATGTGTATTTGGAGTTGAATAAACCTTGTGTTTGTTTAAGATGAAATATAAGTGAATCCCATCGTACCCTGCCCCAGTCATGCATATTTACTGTAGAGACACACGAATGATGGATTAGTTCTTATATTTCTTAACGGGTAAATGATGTTAATGTTAATGGCAATTAAATTTCAATGGCGCTTCAATTTCATCTCTCGTTTGATTCGAGCGAGGTACCTTTTTATTCGTTTTGATAAGCTGGATTACTTCGTAGTATACTTTTCTCCATAGCAACTCTTCTGTCTTTTTCCCATACTCTAATGGATATTTGAAGATGAGTTTTTCACATGCATCTCTCAATTGATGTCTGAAATTTGTTTTCAAATGTAAGCAGCTTGGAAATATAAAAAAATCTTCTTTTCTCCTTAGTTATTTAGCGATAATCGTAGAACCTCACCTGAGTCCAATTTGTTCAGACTGAAAGACACTTATCAAATTCCTCCGATGCTGACGACCGTTCTCCAATCTTCTAGCATATTCTAGTACTTTTCTGAAGTAAATGGGAAGAGAAACAATCACTATTTATTACTTACTTTCTAAAATTATAGGCAAGACTGCTTCAATTCAACCAAATAAAGTGACCAACCAACCTATAAAGTCTCGAAGCAGTGATGTTTTTTACATCGTTTGTCGACGTTTTTTTCGCTTCCGCGCTACGACGTGACATGATCATTCTATCTCTCGTTTCAAAATAATCAACTCAATGATCCATTCCACTTCTCATGAATTTCCCATCGTGGCTTTCTTCATCATTTTGAACACTGATCTATTCTACTACGACTATCTTTCGCTGGATGACGATTCTTCTGTTCATTGTGTCATGCTAAAAACTATTGAATCGATTGCAAATTTGCTAAAATATTATTACTGCTAAAAGTCTAGGAAATACGCGAGTTAGAAAAATGTATTTTGACAACTTTGAATAAATAATCCCTGACATAACTAAATTCCAAAAATCCATCCCGTCTTACTATATGACCTTTGACCTGTATAATACCTCCACCTAGCGTATTCATATCATTTCCACACAAACGTGAACTAAAATTGCGGAGAATTTATTAGTATACATTCTCGGGTTATTGTTACTTGATTTGACTGGAGTTTTCAACGAAAATTGCGCTGGGTTGACCTTATTCTTATCCCAGACCTATCAACTTCCCTTTACGTTTTTTTTCTCCCTAAAAGCAGGCATTCTTTTATTTCTAAGTTTATTAGCATCGTCACATTAGTCGTCTGCTATTTTAAATATACACCAGATTGAGGTTCAAAACGTTACAGTGCAACAAAACCATCAAACGAAGTCAGAAATTAAAACGTGAAATAGTAATAATTAACATGATGAATAAAAGAACGAAAATCAAAAACATAGAAAGCCATAATAATAAGAAATCGAAATGGAACTGTGAAAACGAAAGAGAAAAAAGCGTACAAATTATTATCGCAAATATATGAAGGCACAATCCTAACTCATGAACGTCAATGCAAAAGAATATCAAAACATACATCATAACCCACGATCCGATAGGATATTGTCCGCACCATGGAAATAACCACATACTGCTGAGAAGATAGGTCTTTGGATAAACATGGTTTAGTAATAACTAAGCTGTTACTTGTATATTAAACCCTTGGTTCCTTTGACTTATATGGGTAAAGAGTTGTAGGGAAAGTACCAAATCTTAATTACAAGACGATGCAACACAGGGCCATAAATAAAAGGGATTCGAAATTATTATAATTATGCAAAGCTTAAATAGGGATCAGATGCATGTAATAAGGGGACCCAATTAGGTTGTGCATAAAATGACATCTGCCTCGTGCCCAAAGTTCAGGAAAGTGTACTAAAATTTCTTTATCTCTAATAACAGCAATAGTCAAGCCATTGGTCTCTTCATTATCAGTTTTTGAATGTAAAAATCATAATCATGCAATGACAACAAAAGTTTTAGAATTCATGACAGTGTGAATTCATCATATATTAGTGTAAGCGACACCTTGCAATGTGATTTTGATTTATCGTCGAACGATTGCGTTCAAGCTGGCAACAGATCGAAATCATCTGATATGTTGACAAAGGGAACGTGAAGTTCTGTGATGTCTTCAGGTTTCACAGCCGACCACCTCTGCTGTCCTTGCTTGTCTGCTTCCTGAGATTTAAGGAGCCACTCTGTACGCTGCACCGCGTGCAAGGCCTGTGCCTCGTGCCTCTGACGATTGAGAATTACGTTTTTCAGTTTGACGTATTTGTCATCCACGTCCTGTAGCCATGATATGAACATACGTGCGTTGAATCTGTCTCTGATTGCAGCGGTTCTATTGGTGCCATTGTCACCTTCGCCTGGACCTTTCTTTTTGCGTCTCTCAACATTATATACCTCACGATCCAACAACACAGAACAAGCACTTAAAGGGATCTGCTGGTTCTGAATCGTTCTCGCAGCTCTGCTGTGTACTCTCATGATCTCCTGTTCGCAACAGACAATCAGTTTTTCTCTCTGAGTAGCGTGCTGGAGTCGTAGCCTAGCACGCTCTTTTTCGTGTTCGACAAACATAGCTTGCATCTCATCGCTGAGTGATGGAGGTGGAGCTAACATTGGCACGGACAACCAACTTTCTCGACTACCGCTAAGCAAATAACCCCCCGTAAAAGTCATGTACTCCCAGTAGCACTGAGGAGCTTGTGGGATTACGGACGCGGCATACTTTTTCCTTTTTTCTTCTATCTGTCTTTGGATAATGACCCATTCTTCATAGGCATTTAAGCGATCCATAATAGGGTCTTTCTTTTCAATGCACTTGAGCTTTCCAATCGGGATGTAAACGGGAAGTTTTTTCGGATTTGGTTTATCAATGACCGCTTCCAGTTTGGACAGACGTTCCTTGATGTAGATATCGAGAGCCAATTTTCTTTCCCTTTCTTCGTCAATGACTTCTGGAATACAAGGCAGGTTATTGTTTTCATCCATGCTGCTCTGGGTCGCTTCAGTGCCATCCTTAGATTTCTCCTCAGCACTTGTTTCTGTAACCTTAGAAAGAGTTGTGCTAGCCGGGATCGAGGCATCAACAGAATCCTCATCTTTGTTTTCAGGAGGCGGTAGAACATCCGCTATTTTCTGAACTTCTTCTTTGGACTCATCGGGAACCACTACAGTCTGCACTGCAGATGAACTTTTCTCACCCTGAGATACACGTACGCTTGTTTCAATTTCAGTGGCTAAGACTTGTGTTGTAGCTGAAGTCTTGGAACTAGGGTTGACATCAATGCTACAAGGTATTGTATTGGGAGCTGTTAATGTAACGGCAGTTGTAACTGCTATCTGTGATATACAAAAATTTGGATCTGTCTGCACAAGATTTGAAGGCAGGTTGCTGCCGATACCCTCGTGAAGCAAATGACACCCAGCTGACACTGGGACAGGCGCAGAGATCCAGGCCTCTGAAGGAACAGAAACAAGACTAGACTCTACCATAGGCTTTGTAATAAGAGGAGGCTGTACAGGTTTTAGCGTAGTATGAAAATTTGGAACAGGTATAAACGATGATGTTTTCATATGCAAGTATGCCTGCTCACCCTCCTGAAAAGTAGGAAGCCTATTGTGCGGAGGCAAATTGGCAGAGGTTTGGGAATTCCTTACAGACAGATGATACGTATTTTCTTCGAACGAAGGACCGGAAAAACTTAAAGAACGATGTACGGGTGCAATGTGTCTATGTTCGTGAATTCTTGCGGGTGGTTTATCGGACGGATCCCACACGTCACTTAATCTTCTGTCGCAGGAATTTTCGTCGATTTGGGACTGGCTTCTGCCAGTTTGAGATGGGGATTTGAATATAGTATGAGGAGAGAAACTGGAATGCAAAACATTGTGATCTTGCAGATTACAATCAGAACTATAAGACGACAATGGCGTGTTCGGTAAAAAGTGGCCAGTTGCTGGTGTCCCAATGTTAACTTTACTTTCAGAAAAAGACCGCGGTAAAGTAGAACTTTCGACCATGATTCGTTCACCTTCTTTTATTGCAGATTCAGAAGATTTTTGAGCTTTCAATTTTTGCTGCTGTTGGAGTAGTTTTTTCTTTTTTCGCTTCAAGTGCCTTCTCTTCTCCAAGTCTCTTTGACGTGAGGATTTCTCCAGCTCTGACAAGAAAGCGCACTTCGAATCTGGTAAGAGAGTTATCTTTTTCTGTTCTGATTTTTCTTTCTTCAGGGAGCTGTTCATTCCAGAATGTTGTTTTTCTGCAGTTTTCATTTTCTGCCCTGAAGCTCCAACAATCTTTGCAGGAATCTTAGTTGTATCCGCATCAGCATTTTCGGATTTGATTGATTTTCTACGGCTGCCATCAATTTTCAATGGAGACGTGCTCGATGGTGGTTTTGTATCTTGCAAAGGTTTTCTCACTGACACCGGGTTTGGTTTCGAAGAATCCGATTTTGTTTTGTGAACTTTTTCAGGAGTGGATTTTGAAAGATTCGAGTCTTTAAAACTATTTGAGGATGTTGATTCAGAAACATCCAATGTGGATACCTCAGATGAAGATTTTCTAGATCGTGGTTTGCCATGATTTGGCATGATCTTTGTTGTGTCCTCTTGAATGTTCTTAGACTGCTTGTGTTTTTTCTTTTTCTTTGCAAGCAGCTTGGAATTCTTATCGAAGTTGTTTGACTCTTTCAGGTTACGATCTGGCGGCTTATCGTGGGCAGAATGTTTATCAGAGGCCGTGTGGTTTAAACCGTCTTTTTTAATTGATTCTTTCTTTGTGATAGCAGAAGACTTGTCTGAATGGGAAGGCAGTTGTTCTGCAGTTTTCCCACTGGACACAGAAAGTGAATCGTCTGGTATTGGATGAGTGTGGTCTTCTTTACTTTTTTTATCAGATTTACTAGGCATAGATTCACTGATCTTTGTTTCCGATTTTACAGATATCTCATCCCCTGTAGTATCCCTATTAACTACTAGCTCAATTTTGTTTTCAGTGGAATTGGTTTTCAAAAGTTCCGCCTTAAGGGGATGGGTGACCAAAGGAGTCGTCGCTTTAGGAGGGATTGATGATGACACTTCCTCAGGAGACACTGTTTTAGTGATTGTCTTTTGCAAAGTTTTAATTGGGTCAGCAACTGTGACAAGCTTGGGTATTTTATTTAAAGCGCTTGAATTTTCCTTGTACTGGTGCTTCCCTTGATTCTGGAGGTTGGAATTATCAGTTTTAGTCGGATATTCCTGTTTGACAGTAGTGAATGATTTTTTCTGAGCAGGTCCCGCATTTGAATTGTACTCAGAAATGCCGTTCCTCTCTTCCTTAGGAGTCCCGAGACCTAAAGAGTCCCACAATTCTTCTGCTTTTGAACTTCGTTTCAAACTGATGCCATCGGTATTGCCGAAATCTTCGGTGGACAAAGAGAAATCGTAAACGCTTTCGTCAGCTTCGGGTTTAATGCTTGGCCTTCCAGCTTCTTTGTCTGCAGTTTCTGCAGCATCGACTTTACGTGTAACGGGAGAGGTCTCTGAAGCCGGCCGGCCATTAGCTTTCACATGTAAGTTGTGACTCGCTAACACTGTTTTTCCTTTTCCCTCTGACATTTTATGAGATTTAGTTTTTACAAGAGAATCTTCTTCACTACTGTGTGATTTTGTTCTTTTTACAGGTACCGAAGGTGATGCTGTCTTCTGCCCGCTTTTTGGCAGCGCCTGTGAGTGATTAACTTTGTGTTCTGTTTGGGATTTGTTGTCTGAGGGCAATTGTGAGTTTTCTTTTATATAATCCTTCTTATCATTTGCGGCTGTAGAAGAATTTAAATTCTTATGAGAAGTCATTTCTTTATTCCATGTGTAACTCTTGGGTTGACTTGACTTTGGTAAGTCCGCCTCCGAGTCTGATGAGAGATCGCTGGATGAGTAGGAGGACGAGGATAACTTAACCTTACTTGGTGAAGATACAGATTTAGCTTTGAATGTTTTATTATTTTTTTCGGTTTTCTTAAGATTCGTTTTTAGTTTCGCTTTCGGCGCGGAATTCACTGGCGTAGCGGTCAAAGTGGGCGTTTTCCCAAGAGGTTTTGTGTTCAGGCCATTTGAATTGGGAGGATTAAAATGAGTGCTTGGCTTAGAGGGTAAATTTTGCCTTTGACTCAGGGGTATACTGTCTGAATCGTCGGAGTCGATCGAAGGCGACGAACTGGATTTTAATAGGGAAAACACATTTTTATTGCTTTTCCCTTCGCTATTCAGTAACTTCATTTTCTTTTTCTTTTTTTCGCTCTTAAAAAGTTCTCGGCTCGAAGAAGACGTCTGAGCTTCGGTTTTTAGGGTTTTCATAGGTTCCGCGTTCTTCCTTTTTTCAGGTGGGGAAATAGCACATGACGCTTTGCCGTCTGCTTGCGAATCGCTGTCGTCGCTGGACACTACTTCTCTCTGCATTAATTTTCTTATATCTTCGTCTTCCGCAACATCCAGTGGTCGTTCTCCCTTTTTGTTTGAAAGCAATGGATTGGCGCCGTGCTTGAGTAGCAGTTCCACGATATGCTGAAAAGAATTATTGACTGCATCATGCAACGGCGTGTCGTTATCGAGGCCTTTCGAATTCACATTCGCTCCGGTTTCGAGAAGGTATTTTGCTATTTCCAGGTGGCCGTGATTGCAAGCTTCATGTAGAGGTGTCCAGCCTAAAAATATTGTAATACCAAATTATGAACATCGATTATTTGACAATGATTCCACATATGCTATAACATTTCGTTTCTATCTACCAAAGCGGTTTTGGTATTTAAATAGTAAGACTGCTTTACTATGCTCAAACAAAAAAATGATTTATCAAGATGATACACCACGATTCTTTTCAAAGATTATTAAACAGGTGGGAGGCATTTCACGATTTGAATATATATAGTAGCGTCATTACTTATCAGGATATGAATTGAACAATCAGGAGTCTGGGAAAATATATTCGACTCGTGTTGATCATCGGTATGTACTAATGTTTCACGATATAAATTTTCAATTGTTATTCAGGTATTATAGAGATGATGCCACTTATTGTGATTGCTGATGAAATAGTTGGGTGAGGGATAAGAATATGATATAAATATGTTTTGGGACCGCGTGATAACAATTACCCGATTGATAACAATATCCACGATTATTATAAGCGACATCCTCTGTATCAGGTCATAGCCTATATTCCCCCGATAAGGCAATCCCCAAAATACGGCACCACCACTTATTTCTAACTGTCAAGAATTGGTATGCGTTAACCAGTAGATTAGCAGATAATAGATTGTTTACCCGTTGTTCATCTTTTTTCTATCGAATCTAACATGCATATAAGGACACATTAAACAAATAATGATAACGTGACATCCACCTCTGATGATGCACTTCTAAACAGATTTAAAAATGCCCTAACCTTTACAAATACATCAACAAGTTAATACATGAAAGTCTTGGTGTATTTTAAGATAACCCTGTTTTGTTAATTTCTTGCCGATTACTTCAACAGTGGTGAAGTACTGTGGAAAGAGCTGTACTATTTGGAATAAACTCAAGTGTCTCAGTGATGACATTTTTAATTTCCACGCACGAGGATAAAAGGAGAAAATTCTCAGATTAAATCTTGATATTATGATTAAAATCAGGCTATTTGAACAATTAAATGATATGAAAAATAGCCACTATGGCCTCAAAACATCTCTGAAATTAGTTAAATTTTGGAAATCACTCAAACAGCCAACCCTGCATTCCCTCACAGCACTGAACTACTGAAATTCCATGGCCAATTCCCTGATGTTTGACACTGCAACCATGATTACCTCAAACACTTAACAATTCTTACCTGCATAGTCTTGTATATTCACGTCTGCTCCTTGTCGTATTAATTCCTTCATTACGTCTAAATCCCCTCGAATCGTACTTAAATGCAACATTGTTTCGCCCCGTTCGTTTCGCTTATGTATCTTGTCTTTTCGACCGCTGCCTCCTGGAGTTTTTCTCATCGGCGTCGACGGAGGACTCGCAGGTTCTGGACTCTTCTCGGCAGAAGTCATCTGCATTAGCAGAGCAAGTTGTTGCCTTTCCGACAAAGGATAATGTTTAGGAGCTTTAACGTTTTTCTTTCGCCTTTTTTTCTCGCTGGCGGTCATATTTGCTTCAATTTGTTCATCTTGTTCTGAGCTGCCTTGCAGTTTACGTTTTACAGGTTTTACAGAAGACATTGCTTTTTTATTTGTATTTCACATTCTAAAATTGTATATACCTGGAGATAGAAAAGAGATAATATATTAGACTGAAAAATCGAATTCTCGAGAAATACGGAAGTAAATCTGAAAAATCAATAAGAATTCCCCACATCAGAACAGTCTATCTGTATTTTGGAAGACAATATTGGAAGCAATAAGCTGAAACATGACTGCTTCATGTTATTAATTTAGCTTTCTGCTTGCAATCTACAATAAATAGATCACATTTTTAATGCTCTGGTTTTGAAATAATTTGCTTGCTCTAAATTATTGAAGTAATTGAAAGCTTTTTTACAATGTCACTTTGCTGTGCTAGTTGACACTACATTACCTCAGCGTTTCTCAACCCTTTGTACTCAAAAATCCTCCACTCAAAGATAAGTTTATCTAAGAATATCACAAACTATGAATCTTCCATAGGAAAACGGCTGATTGTTTGGTCTAGTCCGAAGTGTGTCAATTGGGATTTGGAAATTACGCAACTACAGCTGAGGAAAGCAGAAACATTTGATACAATAGTGTGAAATAACATGATGATACACATTGAAATTGGGGCGGTCTCCTATAATAATATGCAAATCACAAAGTCAAGAGCACAAAACACATCGACTGTCTACTAGAAATATGATCAATACGATAAGGTCAGTACGATAACAGCTCTTAGTAATCGTTTGAGCGTGCATAACCTTGAGAATGATGATTTTAATGATTACTTAAAATCAAATTATATCTCTACCAAAGTACACTTGAATTCTGCTTACTGTACAAGCACAGCATAAAAAAAATCAATGTCATTTTGACATGTACCATATGAGACCATATGCCAATTTTTGAAAATCAGCTGCACAGTGGTTGGAAATATATGTATTTTGATGGAAGACCATAACACACAGAGACACAATGTGTGACTGGTCCAAAGTTCCTGTTACTAAATTTTTTTATAAACCGTTGAAAATTTCCCATAAGACGTCAAAATTTCCCTGAAAGTAGCTCCCAGCTTTCCACATACTTTTGCACCCTGCGACCGCTCATCACTTTTGTGTAATTTCAGTCAAATTCCAGTGTTTTTTAAATGATAATACATAAAAAGATATTGTCGATTTATGGTTTATTAGATCAACCAACTTCCAGGATTATGAGATTTATGGACCGCACAAGCAACCTGTGGTATTGATAATTTGACAGACAGGACCGCTATCGAACTAACTCTCCCTGAAGAGATATATTTCACTGTCTGCATTACACATTATCGAAGACAATTCTCCTGCACGATATAATTACATGAGAGATAAATAAGCTTTATCTACCAATGACTGGTATCATGTATCACACAAGATTGTGTTGGAGGACATTGATCACATCGCTCCTTACCATATTAAAAAAAAAACAATGAACTTTAATCAACATTAACTTTAAATAACACATTTATATTTATAAGGTGTTACCAGGTGAACTATCGACTTAGTGACATTTCAAACATATCTCATTACCTCCTACCATCTCACTATATCCATTGTCCACAGGGCGACTCGCTGAATGCATTAAAAATTTTCCCAAATGTCATTTGACATATGCATTCTTTCGAATTGTTTCATTGAACCATTTAAAATGATTATATATCTATAACCAACAGAATCACTTTATTCCAAAATCACCAATGTGATTGTTTTCATCGTTTTGTACCTTATTGATTCTGAGGTTTTATATTTATATTTAAAGGTATTGAGAGAGAAATTTGAACATGTACTCACACTATGCTGTTGATGAATGTCTCAATTTTGGCAATGCTATCATGCGTTCCTAGAATTCTCTCGAGTCAGGCTTCATAGACTTTATGAAAGCACAATATTAGTTCCACAGGAACACAAATTCACATAAGATAAATGATCACATATTATAAATAATCTCATTGTTGGATGAACAGAGAAAGGTACATTTGAAACAACCGAATATCAAGATGCCGCCAATATGCATTTACAGCATTATCAAATATTCTTCTCAGCACATACTGTATGCGAGATGAGTGAAAGATTTATCGATTGTAGCGGAAAAATATTAGATAATCTTGTGGCCTATTTCTACAGGTATGGAACTAACTAAACACAAATAAATCCAACAAAGTCACCTATGTATAGTAATAATCAATTTTGACACCATTTAACAAGGAATTCGTACCATATATCTGCCTTTACCTTTTTTGTCGCTATCTAATAACGATATTACACTCCATCAATATGGCGATCAATATTGACCTTATGTACAGATTAAGGCTTTATATATGTTTTGTAAAATAATAACATTTACCATATTTGCTGATTTGACTTGTTTATATGAACTAACTAAAAAGCGATCGAAATTGACTCAGATCCTTACCGACAACTAAGCGAGACTGAAACGAATTGTCGTTGGTTCAAATTGACCGGTAACATATTGCGATAGGCTATGTGTTTTTCTATTCAAATGATATTTTCTTATTATTAGAATACTGGAATATTTAATGTGATACACCTATTTTTTATAATGTAGGAATTGATTTGTCTGATCACATGAAGCTGGTTCATAAAGTACATTACCTTCACCTACAATTTTTAAATAACTAATTTACAGAGACCAGAACCGAGTTACATCAATGTAAATTTGAAAAGAGAATTCAATAAAGGTAGGTAATAGTATCATACACTGAAGCATTACAGATATACTAAAATCTACTACAAACTAATATCATGAATGAATCATGAATATTAAGCAGTATAAATAGTTTACTCTTTTTCTTTGACAAAAACCGATATAAAAGCTTCACAACTGAAAAAATTATATCTATTCACACTAAAACTCCAACAGGGATCCTGAAAAAACATATTCAGCATAACCCCACAACTGGATTAGATGACTTTGTGGCACTAATAAACTGGGCTAGCAAAGCTAGCTGATCAAACTAAATTTCTACAGACAATCAGTTATTAAAAGGAGTAACATACATACTGTAGCTCGTAAAAAATCACTAACTGAGTTAACAACCAATCTCTATAACCTGAAACTAATTACTGCTAATGATCAATCGCTTGTAATAACGTAACAACATCGAGACGGCAGGATACTGGTAGAGGTGAGAATAATTTCGTATAAAATACTAGCGAAAATATTATCGATGTTTAACTTCGAACTACAAGGTTCCTGGATATAGTAATATGCTAACAGGCTGTGAACAATTAGAAATCGCGCCTGAATTGGACGATAATATCGAAGAGATGAATCATTATCGCAGTAAACAACTGATTAACTGAAGTCAGTTAAACGAAATAATAACGGAAAATGACCTGTTGGTCTCTATCGCCCCTAGCGTAAGATATTTCGATCTGACGCTTTGTCACGAGGGTGGGGACAGGACACAAATATTTTCCACTTGTTAAACGTTTCTTCAAATTGTTAATCCCATATTAACCGATAAATAGACAAGAAATAATTTTCTTTGTATTAGGTATTGGTTTCAAACATGCTAAGTTCTCAGTTCATAAACGCTTCTTTTCGATGTACGCGCGTTTACAGTTCGTTTCCATCGGAGCGGTTTCTCACATCAATATTGCTTGGAAGACAAGCAAACAATGTCTATAGACTACTGTTGATCTGCTCCATTGACTTTAATTTATGGACGTTCTAAACTAGCTTCATGAGTCGTAAGGGCTGTGACGTAATTACAATCCTGTTTCACAATAGGTGAATAATAACACTGATCTACAAGAAAATGTTACAAAATAAACTAACAACCGTTTCTATGTAATTCGGGTGCGCTGATTTCAAATCTGGTGTCAGATTTTTTCCTTTACGTCTAGATTTTGAGATATATGCGCTTTTTATCATTTTTGTGGGCATTTTTTACTAATAAAAAAAATAAATTCTTTTTTGTCTTCTCCCTTACACTTCAAAATGTTAGTTGTTATCAGCTATATTTGGTTCGCTGATTTCAAATCTGGTTTTACATTTTCTCCAGTACGTCGCGTTTTTGATTTATCAACATGCATGTATTTGACACATGGTAAATGTTCTAAATTTGCATGGTAAATACATGCAGGTTGATAAATCGAAAACGCGACGTACTGGAAAAAATCTGACACCAGATATGTGTTCAGCGCACCAGATATAGCTAATAACAACTAACATTTTAAAGTGTAACGGAGAAGAAAT
Organism: Halocynthia roretzi; assembly: GCA_013436055.1. NCBI lineage: Eukaryota > Metazoa > Chordata > Ascidiacea > Stolidobranchia > Pyuridae > Halocynthia > Halocynthia roretzi. The sequence continues at coordinate 109,423 of QRAM01000212.1, read as the reverse complement.
TGATTGAATGAAGAAATGATTCTTTACATATGCTTCGGATACGATTTTTTTATATTATTGGTCGTTTTTTCTTCGAATAACTTCATTATAAAAGTTTTGAATTTAAATAATTTCTTGTGTTGGGGATACAAAGTCCTGCCAGGGTTATTGGGGTTGAATCTCACAGCACCATCTGCAAAAAACCATTACGTATCTCATTTTAATAATAATAATAAACAATCTATACGTAACAATTTATATTTGTCAAATTCATAGAATCTACAACCTAAAATTAGAATTGGTAATAATGGAAAAACAAATTTTACACTGAACAATAATAACCAGTGTAAGTTCTCCATCATACAACCTAAAATTCAGGATAGATATATTATTCTAAATTTGTTCTCTTACAACTGCTCCATTTTAACTGTTACTTGAATTGCACTTATATTACTGTAGTGAAGTAGTTGGGGAATAAACAATTCAAGTTTGATACAAAATGGATTACTACTGAAGTTGTCTATTTACTAAAAAAAATTCTACTATACAATTCATTGAATCTGTGGAATTTAGTACAAGGATTCTACCCAACAACACAGCAAAAAAGCTACATAATATAAAGTGACAAACAATTGGAGATGAAGTAAAACCATAACGTAAGAAAAAATGTTGAATTATTACAAAATCACAGTCTCATTTTATTTCATTGATATAATATAAACAAATGGAAATTATGTTGAATAATTCGGGATAAATAATAGACAATTAATCGGATCAAAAGATAAAATGGGAGAGTACAAGAACAAAAAAATGGATTTCATAAGTGAAACAGAGAAAGTAATCCATAGAATGTTAAGAATCTGATAATCAAGTACTGTAGATATATATTGGAGTAATGGTTATATTATCATATTGTCCCTTCATATTTAATTCATTGCTAATTTGATTTATAAGATCGTAAACAATGAGTAATATTTCGTTATCGTCCATGCCACATAACCATACTTGCCTGCTAAAAAGCAAATGTACTCAAAATTTGTTTGACATGATAATATGGCCCATATGAGGTGGATGAAATTTAATAATATAGCAAACTTTTGTGAACTTTCACACAGCACGGTAGCTAGTACTTAAAATCTTTACGTATACATAAACGCACTGTAGAATTGATCATTCTTCACATAACCTTGTTTAAACCAAAAAAAATCAGAGCTTGTTTGTTTGCTATGCAAATGTGCTCTGTTGTCACTTCAAGCAATGCAATGCATGCTGAACAGTTGTTACTAACTTACAAAACTTCATACAAAGTGGCTTTCCTATCTCCTGAACCGGTGACAATGTATTTTTCATCGGCGGATATGTCACAGCTCAATACCGATGAGGATTCCTTGGTCTGGAAAGAAAACAGTTATGAAAAGAACTCGTTTTCATGATATACTTGTGAACTATGGTAATAGTAACAGCAAGGAAAGATATACTGTAACAGCTAGTCATTCTCTTTACAAGTAGAATATCATGCGTGAATATATAATTGCCATTTAGATTATTACTAGCACTTTGGTCTTTTCAATTTTGGCAAAAAATATTATAATGAAATGGAATTTCATGGAGTAAAATTCTTTTCAATTCTGAAATAGAAAATGAATGTAAAAACGATTTTTGAAACATTGTTTCAATATCCACTCCAATCTTTAAAATTATCGTGCAAAATTCTCTCGATTTGTTACGCTATGAAAGATCATGGTAGCAGTGTCTTTAGTAACATAGCTGTTTAGAAGTCCCTAAAACATTTCCATCCCTTCAGGATTAATTATTACCCCTTAAGAACTCCACCTAGTGGTAATCTATTCATTACTGAATTGCCAAATAAACATGAAATTTTATCTCATTCTTCCATCTACTGAGCTGCTCAAATATATTTAGGTCATTATAATAATTGTCATGGTGATAGTCTGTGTTTCATTACAAACTATAGAACATGTGTTGTTTGGATATGTTTTCATCAGTTTTAACAATACAGGATTTCTAGTCAGTTTAATCAAGACGTTTCCTCTAGATTAATTTTAATAGACATCAGTTAGATCAAGGAGTAAGTATTATCCATGTACACTATTTACTGTTGTTCTTCAGTAACGGAATATGTTTGCAGTAGTTCGGAACACATCTTCTAGTATAGCTCATTTATATTAAATTCATGTCCTCAGTGACACACCTTAATTACTCAGTTTTATGACGTGCAAATAGACTTTCCGATAGAAACGACAATGAATTTTTTGTGTGGAACTGCTTGTGTTAATATTGATTCTGATAAAGGCACTGTCAAGCAAACACTGATATAAGCGACTTGAAGGTAAACATAGCAACAAAGTAAATTTGCAGATCTCGTCGGTGGAAGTTTTAAGCAATAACGAATTCCGTGTTCGGTAATCGACAAATAAATATTTTAATAAATCAACCTTACTACCTTTCACATTTACAAATGATATTTAACTAACCTTACTAGAAAGCTACCATCAGACGGAATCAATAACCATTATTTGAAAAGCATAAATCTCAACGAAGAGAAAAACTCATGAACTCATGCATTGTATCATCATAACTCACTTGGAAGATTTTTGCTCCGTACGGAGTCCTCCACGCATTCAGCATGTTATCTTTGCCTGTACTGATGAACCATTTTCCAGAATGTGCAAATTTTAAAGAGAGTACACAGCTTTCATGCAAGTGTAGTTCATACTTGTCAGGCTTACTCTCATGCAAGACCTCCACTCTGCTACTTTCCATCCTGTTATTTTCAAATTATAGATGAAGATTGATAGGATGTATTGTGATTACTAAGAATTCAGTTGCATTGTGAGATTTGAATTGAATGTAATTCTGAGCTCAGGAGTCTCCAAACTTTTTGGATTATCAAGCCCTGGAGGGAACACTCGATTTTTCATTGACCCACACAATTGAATGTAATGTTAGCAAAAACAATTCGAATGAGAAGAAATGCAATCTCTGATTCCCCATAGTAAATATGTCATGACCTTTATATGAAAATAATTTAATATTTTGAGAAAAAATATTCTCTGTTGACTGAAGTATTATTAAAAACACCTCCCACCACATAAATTACATTTTACGGGTAAAATTGTATGATTTAAATACAATTTTACAGTGTCAAACAATGTGTCAAGAAGAGAACATGAGAAGTTCAATCAATCCCCAATAGACCTCCTGGCATTTTGATGACTCGCAGGTATTTATCGGCCATTTTGGAAACTCCTGTTTTAGCTTACGCATAAATTTAAATAATATATGTAAAATCATTCACAAATATCTTACCCTACAGCGAGCCATTCTCCTGATGGGCAGTATCCCAATGAAAAGATTTGAGAACTAAAATTGTGCTGTCTTAATTGCTTCCCTGCTGCAATATCCCACAGTCGTACCGTGTTGTCTAAACCGCCAGTCCAAAGCTTGGTTCCGTCAGGGGAAATGTCGATACACGACGCGCCATCAGTGTGACCTTGGAATTGCCTGATAATTACAATATGATTTTAAAATGAATGTTATTTTTTATATCTTCCATAATTCTGTAGGCATACCTAATCAATTCATGATTATGTAGATCCCAAACTGCAATGTTGCCATCGCTGCAACAACTGAAACATCGTTTTGAATCTGGGCTCACAGCTAGCGCATAGCAGGCAGGAGCAGCACACACAAGCTCAGCCTAGTAATAATATAATGACAGTCAATTTGAACTAATATAAATTCAAACCAGTCAATTTGGATCAGTCAGTTGAAACCACATCCAATATACAAACCTTCAAACAAGGCTTTGGTGCAGCAAGATCCCATATAGATAAAGTGCTAGCCTCTCCACCAACAAGCAAAGTACGGCCATCAGGAAGCAACTTGCAAGAACGAATGTAGTTGTCACGTTGAAGACAATCGAGCTGAGAAATCGGAGAGTGCTTCAAAATAGGGGGCAAGTGTGGGCTGCTCCTCTTTGTCTGGGTCAACCGTAAAAAATATTATACTGTTATTCAATAAGAAACGAGTATTAAAGAATGATTTAACACATCTATGGTAAAAAGATTTGAAAGGAATATCACAAATAATACTGTCAATGCATTGAAGATGGAGGATGGTATGTGAAAAAACTAAATTACATTTTGTGTCAAATCAGCCATATCCCATATTTTGACACATCCCTTCCCTCCAGTAAACACGTGCCCAGTCGGATTGCTGATCGTTACAGCGCAGACAACTTCGTTGTGATTAAGAATAAGAGCTTGTCTGATTCCGTGAGGTATGCCAGGAGAACTTAGGGCATCCGAGGGAAACTGAACCGACTGTGGTGGCTTACCATCTTCGCTAACATGAAACGCGTACGATCTGGAAACAACAGAAATCTAAATGAGGAGAAACTAAACCACCAGAATATCCCAGCACTAAAATTATCTTACGGCTTAGGTCCGAACGAATTCGCAGCTACTGCTGTTAACGGCATTCTCAGTTGGGAATTGGGATCAAAGTTTAGAGGTTGTGCCGTAGCTGCCAAATACGCAGCGGGGTGAAGTCCTCCAAGCAAACTTGCCGCGGCATTATTGGCGCCATCTGGAATGCTCATGGTTCCGACAGGAAAACATAATGAACCGTAGGAACGGGGAAGACTCGGTCTAGAACTTGAATGACCTGTATTCATAACCACAGATAATATAGTCGTCAACTTACTTCGAAGAAAAGTAACAAGTCGTGCTTACTGATTTCTGGTTTTGCATTTCGTGGACTGATCGATGACCTATGTTGTTTGGTATTGGTTGGAGAAGTGCTGTGTTTTCTTACTGGACTTGAAGGTTTCTGTAAAGAAACAGATGAGATTTACCACACAACTATATTTAATTATCATTTTGAAATATCATTATGAACTGTTTCGATTTCATAAACACATACTATGTCTTTTGAAGTTGGTGATACAATATTAGAACCAGACAAAGTGCTTGAATTTGTTTCTTTTTTGGTGCCTGATAATTTGTTGGATCCTGCTGTACATCAGTAGAATACAAAAAACGTATTAAAAAGCTGAAGGTTCAAGTTTAAGCTTCAAATCAAATGTGCTAAATCAGCATTTTTGGAAAGATGACTATGTCTCTTGGTTTCGCAATGTTGACAGTAAAAGTAATGATATTATAAAGTCATGTAACATATCAAATCACTATTGGCAACTGTGTGATAAAACCATGACAGGAAAAAAGTAAAAAAAAAATCTTTCTATTATATAACAAATTATACTATATCCCTGGAGGATGATATATACCAGTTGTCTAATAATAAATTAAAACACAAGCCATATTTTCTGGCAGCAATCAATCAAACCAACCAATAAAACACAAAATTTCAGGAATTTGGCAGAACACCAAGCTAGCAAATCTGCACCTACATTTGCAATGTGATTATTACCGTTTGGTGAAGGGAGGTTGTTCTTGGATGTTCCATTGGTAAATATTGCAGGTGAATTCAAAGGACTTATACTCGTGCTGCTAGTACCGGCTGCTGTAGTTGAAGGATGAGTGCTGGATGAAACAACATTTTCACATGGGGATCTGCATACAGTGAGAAATATCTTATGCGAATACTGCATAATTAACTGGGAGTTATAGACAATAAGCCAATAAGGGTTTCTTATTTCTTTATTTATATCACAAAATATAGATATACACTAAAATGCGAAAACTGTCAAATTACTTGGAAAGGGCTTCTGGCTGACCATCACGATTCCTTGGCGGAGATTTAGCTTCATCACCTGATATTTCGTCAACAACCACATTCTGATCGCTCTGTTCACCATCACTGCCATTCTAAATTTTATATTATTATAAGGTCAGCTAAAACTGTATAAAATGTTTGATATTATATATAGCTGTATTTACCTTGACCTTTTCAGTTTTCTGTTTCTTATTTGGAGAAGATCCTGACCTTTGCTCGGATAGGGCATGCTTTTCACCTGACACAGGCGCCGGGGAAGAAGAATTCTAAAACAAAACATCATAACGCTGATTAATTTAATTTCAAAATGAGTTTGTTCATGTTGCATTAGGATAATTAATTACCAGATGATCTTGGTATATTACTACTATTAACTATTGTAATTGTTGTTGCCTCTTCAAAAAGGATTTTTATGTTATTACAATAAGATCAAGAACATCTCAAAGATTCTTTCTAATGAAAATTATTTGTAACGAAAATATGAGACGATTCCTTTTGAAAAAAAACCTCCTAGTACAGATCCCATTCTATTAAAAAAAATTGTAATCAAGTTCCCTAGGCAAGATAATGGTACATGCATACATACATTTTTCTATATATTTATAAGATATAGAGCTTTACACAATACAATATTCGCCTCACTATGACCCGGAAACTCTGCGTTTATGCTAAGTATAGGAAAGGAAACAATTGCTATTTTCGTATTTGTAAAGAACCACTTCATCTATTCGGTGAGAACCCAGCGATGTAGACAACATAACGATCACGCAATAAACAGTAAATAAAGGATGCAAGAGAACCAAATATCCCAGATTGTTTGAATATTATCAGTTAGTTGAGTAGACTATATCAGCTGTTACTTGGTAAATTGAAATAACGAATGCTTCCGATGAAATAATGAATACCATAACAACACTTGAAAAAATGAACCGAAGTAGAAAAACTACAATAATTATAATATTTTGATGGATTTATTTTTCCTGTAAGTGTTTTTCTCAAGTAGTCGACTGAAGCATGCTCAGCTGCCTTCTTTCAAGTGTCCAATATTCATTACAGCGAACCACAAGTGGTGTGCCGAATGAACAGGTAAATTAGATAACGGAATAACAACGGACCAAATCTTGAAAATGAGCTATACTTGATGTGGAGGGGTTGTCTGCTGGAATGGGAATAGTTTATTCGTGGTTGATACGGATTTTGAGATTTTTGGCCAAATTCTGTAAACACTTGTTCATTCTTTATTCTTTGTAAGGAATTGATCTCATAACTATCTATCATTTATAATAATAAGTTTCATAGACTACTATACACGCCATTTTAGCATCGTTTTTACTACTTGTCAACTATCTCGCACGTAGAAAAAAGCAAAGAATAATTAAACACAATTCAATTCGTAAGGAGTTTATCTACAATGCTACCTGAAGAGCGATACTGAAGGCATATTAGTCTGCCGCTACAGATAACGAAAATATTTTCAAACAATCTATACGAAAGGTTATGTTTTGCATTACATTGTTAGTGCTAGAACACAATTAATGCAAATTATTTATAGCTCATTCGTGATTGGCCACATACCGGAAAAGAAAGTTTGAAGACTATCGAGCAGCAAGATATATATTTGAATTAGGCAAATTGAAAATTTCCATCGGATTGCCGTACTTTTTATTTATCTTCAACAACAAGGAGACTCTTCGATACGAAATTGGCTATTCTGTAAGTGCTGTTCCTTTTAAGTGTTATTGTTATACGTTTCTTCGTCAGTAGGAGAGCACAAAGAGCGAAATAAATTAGGGGCCTCGAGTGGCAAGTGGTAGAGGCTTTCAAGGTGCTCGATCGCAAGTGTTTTCGAGTGGCCTCTATAAAGAGTCAACGTAATTCTCAAATGTTGTGACAGGGGTTGTGTAAAGAGGAAATCAACAGCTCGATGGCTTTCGTACACAGGAATAAAATTTCGATTCCACACTTGAGAACGTGAACGACCCTCAGAGCGTGAAGTAATTTTTGTCGGTTAAGTGTCCTCTTTAAGGTCAACATTGCTTTTCAATTAGAGCTTGATGATAATGACGAATGGTTTATTTGTGTAACGGCTCGTATTTCATTGCATGAAACTACATACGACAGATCTGCATAATTAGGGAGTATATATGTTTGAACGCCAGGAGTCTATCTGAATATGTGCCTGGTAGCCGTTGCTAAAGGACATTTTACATTTCCAAACGAACTAAAGAAAGATCAATAAATTACATAATGCTAACGCTCACTATGTTCGAAAATTTCTAAAGGCATTTTGACACTATTTATGACAGAATATGGACAACGAATTAAAATCAATTTCGAACAACTTGAATACAATACAGATTAATAAACAGCCGCCTATGCCGAATTACAAACAAAATTTACATGAGAAAACCCCACCTCCCTCCGGGCAGTAACAAATGCATGTATCTATTTTACTACAAATACTAAAAAACAATAACCCATCCCCGTAGTTTTGTCAACCCATTTGAAAAATCTTAACAGAAGCTAAAAATATCGTAGAAAAATACATAGGTCGGATTACTGGGAGCATCATTTTATATTTTCCTAATTATTAGAATCAATGCAAACAACGAACAGTATGTACTCGCAAGGTCGGTAAATAGAGAGCGCGGTAGAATTATCGACGTATCACGGGGAACAGAGCGAAGCGGAGGCTTATTATTTTCACAAGCGAGTGTTTATCGGTAACTAATCGACCGTTCAGAGTAAATAGAGATGGTGGTATTAAGCATTGGTGAATGCACTCGTGTTAAAATATTGACCCAACGCTATTTATTGAATCGAGTTAGGATACCGGTGGTAAAGGATACATTTTCATTATGTTCAACGGAAAGCTTGAATGGTCACGGTCACTGACTACGTCGATATTGATTCTGACTGTGCCGTTTGTTTTACTTTCACATCTAATTATGTTGTTTCTTTCTTTTTGCAATGTGGGTTTTCGTTTCGTTATCAAATTCAATTTAGCTTGACTGGCGATGTATAACTGGCGTACATTACCATCAACACTATTGTGGCAATCCTATATTATGGAAAAACAATATAAAATACTGTGCCCTCATACCGTAGCGAACATATTAAATGGTTAACAGCGTAGCGTATCCATCTTCAAGAGCCCTAATATCACAACACGAAAACCATTATAAATTTTTTGACATTGAAATGCGAATAACCTTGAAGCGTAAGCTTTATTACTATGTGACTGTGAGATGTCAATTCCGATTGCTTATCAACTGACGTTTGGCAAGCAGCAATACTCTGAAGTGATGTGCTTTAAAGTATAAGCATTCATATCACCACAGTCTTGAAGTTTTGAGGAGAACAAGGCTTGGTATATGATAATGAATACACTTAATCTGCCTACCAAAAGGGAGCCAAGTTAAATTTGAATAATAAAGATACTGGTATGTGAACATTTTTTAGTACTGCAGACAACTTACGACATTATACAACCTGTCATCAACCACCAGCAAAACTTTCCCTCTTCAAAAAAATCGGCATGGGAACAATTTACTGGAAAGACTGGAGAGGAGAATACATTCACACTTTTCCGTAGAATGATGACGAAATTACTACAGTAGTTTGTCGTTAAACAAAAAAGAATTAATCCGTCCAGACCGTAAACTATACCAGAACGAGTTTTTTTTTAATTTAAAATCCGTTACAAACCAAAATAACAAAAGGAGAAATGAACGCGGCTGTTTTGTTAATCCTTGTCTTACCAGACGAATTGTGTTAGGCCGTGTTTGCCGACAATCGCTAGTGGTTACATTAATCGGCTGAGAAAGTGACAGACGAATACCACACTGGAAAGCACTTACTACAGCAGAAGCGTCGGAACATACGTGGAAGTATCTGTGCATGCAGCCGCGCGTGAAAAGTCAAGTGTTTTTAGCAGACAACTATTTGAAAAACTTTAGTTGAACCGCAGTTTCGAATTAAAGTGGATAAACGGATTTTTTCCCCAATCTCATCCCACAAGTTAGGATGAGCTCCAATTGATTTAAACTTTGATGAACTGACCTATTTACAACACCGAATTTTGGGAATTGCTAGTCTCGTATAAGTAGGCCAGAATATGAATACGTTGAAAAGTCGTTAGGCCAAACGGCAAACATAAATTCAACTCTCTTGACGGGATCCACACAATAACGAATTGTACAACAAGGGAAATGTAAGGTTATTGGGATAAAACACGGGTTTACGTTACGGCTTTTTCATGCTACGCTAGGTTCTAGCGGCAAGAAGATAAAACAGACTATTACACGGTATTTGATAGCAAAAAAACAGCAAGGAAGAAGTATTTGAGCATGAAAGAGGGGCAAAACAAACACTTGAACGAAACGATAACACTAGTACATTATCGCACAACCGCTTGCCTTCCCAAGTTTATATTGTACTGAAACAACAATGTATGTTGCGTGACCAAACAAGGTACAGGATATAAAAACTAATTTGTGCATTTCGACATGGCTATGGTGTCCTATTAAAATCATGTTATTCTTAGTGAAGCAAACATTATTTTAGTCTTTTAATAGAAATGCTGCTAGATTATGATTCACCGTTTTAATTAAGATAACACTTTTCTAATTCTTAACTTCACAATATGTTGCCGCAATGATAGGAACCTACTTTTTATGTTTGATATATTCCTCAGAAGTACGATATTTAGTTTTATAAATTATAACTTTCCGTGTTTTTCTCGTTATGGAAGGATGTGGTTCCGTGACACACATTAAATGAACCTTAACTAATTAATAGTGATACAAACAGTTGTTAAACTATTGTAACCCAATAGGTTATAGTTCGAAATGAATTACAAAAGAATTTCATAAATTGAAACCAATCGCGACCAGGATCTTCACAGGACAAGAAAAATATAATTGTGATCCAAATACCTTCTGGAAATCATACCAAGTCGTTTTTGAACCGGGTAAGTTGCAATAGACAGCGTTCAATTAAGCGTGCAGCAGGTGTTTCGTGTTTCATATCACAGTCTAATCCACCGCTACTAATGGGTGGTCTCACATTTCGCCATCAAGACTCCGGGGTAACAACAGCAGGCAAAACGGCTTCGCGTGGACAGACATGCTCACTGAACACAAATACGCAGGGGAAATGACCCAAAAAGTGTATGGTATCGAGATTCACGCTAGACTTGGTCTGGGGTTACTACGAAACTTAACAGATCTGGCTACTAAGATGTGAAAGAAGTTTCTCGCTAAAGTAAGCATAAAGGCGACAACTGGTAAAACGGTACATTGCATAAAAAGACTATTTCCTTTACCGGTATTTTTTTCGTTACTACTCCCCCACGTTCTCAACTGTTAAATTGTTTCTTCGAATCGAAGTTCGAAAGTTATTTTAGGCGGCAAATGAAAATCTCCAAGATCATGTTACATCCTTGTGGAATGCGAAATTCTGTTTCCATTTGGGTTAAGCTGCCACTTTCAACCGTATCATTATCTGTAATTTCGCTAGTTAATGTCTTGTACCGACTGACGCCGCGCAACCACAACTAAAAGCAACACCGCGGATGAATACCTGTTGTAGTTTCGTGATGGATAAATGCGTGCTCACGATTTAACATTCGTACATATGTCATTATGATATAAAGTTATCTTGACGGACTTCGCGGTAGTCATTCATGTATATACGGAATGCATGATTTTCAATCGCATGCTTAACCCTAAGCCAAGCAGCAAAAAACCTTGAAACTGAGGATCCCTGGGTCGATTCAATAATATACAAAAACATAAAGGTAATAGAAAATTAATTTGGTATATATATTCAGTAGCTATTTCAATGACTAGTGGATTTCTATTTCAGTGTTTAAGGGACGCATTTCGTAATACTATATAGAATATTTTAGATTAGGTTCAAAATAAGACAAACTATTGGTAATAATGATAGCTCCGAAAGGAGAAGAATACTTGAAACTATCCCGTGAAAAGCAAGATGTCTGTCATCACTACTACCGCCCTCAGGACATTATTTAAGTAATCCTTCATCCTGTCATTCCCGAGAATGCCTTTTTTCTGATCCCAGCAGGATATTTTTCAAGGCGCTTGACAGATTATGTACAATCATTAAGGATATGGAGCGAGGAAAACCAAGGATGAGAGGAACAAACGAGATTGGTATGTGAAAGAAATGATCGTTTTTACTCGTTCAATAATTCATGTCACATTGTTCAAGGTTGTTATGCGGTTTGAGCGTCACGGAAAGGCATGGCTGCACCTACGATCTGATACAGATCTGCGGCGGAGCGGATTGTTTCGCAGCCGGTTCAGGCGGAATTTCAGACATCTTACAGATAACAGCGACAGCAAGACAAAACACCCGACTATCTTCGAGGCTTCAAAGCGTAATAAGCGTCTGTGGAAATCGGTAATACCCACTTGTGTAAATTACATTGGTATGGGGTAATATTCCCCGCGTAACGGTAACCTCAATTAAAGACACGAAGGAATACACTTATGAACATAAGTTACTTAACTTACTAAAGCAAGTTTTTGAATAACTTACTAGAATTCAGGTCTTATGTGACTTAATGAGGCATAGCCCATACGTGTGTTTAGTAAACAATTTAAATATCGCATAGTTTCGAAAACCTAAACTAATGCTCCATTATGGCTCACTTTACTAATACAACCATAAGTAGTGGTAGTAAAATTTATCAAACTGAAGAACAATAGAAGTAAAAATGCCATAAGTGGTTTTGTTTTATACTCGGGACCAACTAGAAATGAAGACAGATGTGAAGACTGCTCTGAGTATTATTTATCAACATTGATTAAAGCTACAAGGTGGGCCACGTGAAGCTACCATATATAAAATATCCAACTACGAATTCACATATTTTTCGGAGTTTAATATAATCTCCAACTTTAAATAGTTTTTATCCGATTAATATGGACTCGTGTCCACTGACTAATCAGTAATAATTTTTCCCTCATTTACTCAAATTCTCTCTCGGGATTGAATTACCAAATCTTCTTTGACCAAGAACTTTGGCAACTTGCCAAACGAACGTAAGCAGGCGGGGCCTTAATTGACTTTAAACTGAAAGTAGGTCGCAAATGGTGTGAGTGAAAATGCGCTCTGTTTAATTTAATAACGATCGGTCGAGTCGCGTTTGAGGAACAAGTTTTCTAAACGAGCTAACCACAGTAAGCTCACAAGCAACGAATTATTCATGAACGACTGGCTCGCAAACGTAGAAACAGCTTTTATTAATGAAATCAGATTCTCTATAAAAGGACTCTGCTGCTATAGTGCAAGTGCTAGAATTTGACGATCAAAGAAGGTCGAAGAATGATTGAAAATATTGCGCTTTATGTCTCGCTATTAAATTTTAATGACATATCACTTCTTGGGTCGGAAATAAATATCCTATATTCAGATTCGCGCTATTAGGTGAAAGAGGGTGCTAAATCATTACTGAATATCATGAAGACGAATATGAAAGGATATAGAACGCGACGGAGATCTGTTACGTCAACTCGTTCGGAGATGTAATAATCGTTATTGATGTTGGAAGAACGGTGATTCGGACTGAGAATTCGACGTTCAAGGTATCGTAATCAGATTGGCATTGAACCAATCTCGACCAATCACAATAATGAATTATTCCACCCGACACGATTACCACTAGATGTCATTACCGATGAAAATCAATATTCACACTCGAATAATGGATTTCGTGAAGAAATCTGATTACACTTGTTAATGAAATTTCCTAAATGAAATAATTTGCTGAGTAAGTGACAGCTTCAAACTTATATACAAGGCTACCTGATATTTGCCATAATTCTTGGCCTTATACCAAGTAATTTGATTAGGTTTCAACTTCAAGAACGTATGCGACGTTTTATAACACTAAGACAGGTGAGGCCTCTCGAGTCAGGTAACATTTTAAATCTTTGGAACATTACGAATTTTTTGTCAGGTATTATATGTTTCAAACCTGAACTTTCTCTATATCTCAAGATTATTTTTTCAAGTTTAATTGGTACAGACAATGCTGGCTAATAGAACCGAAAAGAATATTGATAAGGTGGATCACGGAATATTATCCCCACTGAGGAATCGTGTGGCTTATTTTTTTACATATCAAATTTCTGTATCGAATTCAGCGAACAGACAATATTATTTTATTCCTACTTGAGCCTAACATATAAGTAGAATTCTTAAGCAAATTACGATTGATCGAACGATGTCTATCAGAAACTTAATTTCAAAACGGCTACACCAATGATGGACATTTCTTCACTCCTTGTTATTGCCACAAAAGAGATGGTTTACGATTTGCTTGCTATCTAGGTTTGATCTAGCTATTTCGGATCTGCTTCGATGTTATGAGCGGGAATTTTTCGCAATGAAATGTAATAACAATCCGAATTGAGACAACTGCCTGCATCCTTGCTGGGGTATTAATAATGCATAAGTTGAGTTGCTATCATTTGTGTTACGGTTTCCAAATAATCAACATTTCTCTTCTCCTTCAATCACTACTACACCATGCATCTATTAGTTAGCCATTACTAATCATAACTTAGCCTCGACAAATTACTGATACAATTATCTAGTACAAATGAGGGAATAATCTCCAGGTAAAATATCGGTAAGCACATATTCTTACAGATCATTCGCGTAGCAAGTCGCAATACTCCTATGAATTTAAACAGATTCACACAATATTGACAGGTAGTTCCTTTTGAACGTATACCTGACATTTATTATTAATTCCCCCCATATGCCGGTTATTCGCGAAATATTTTGATATTTTAGGGCTTGAGGTTATATAAAAATGTTGTGATTTTCGTGGTTTGATAGGTATCTAAACTATATGCAGCTCAAAAATATACCGTAAGTAAATGTACGACGTAATGAAATATATCTACTGACCTGTCGACTTCCGTTGGATCGCTCCCGTTCTCTTTCCAGCCCTGCAAAGAGTTTCATTTTATTCAGCTACTGTTAATTCAGGTTATGATATGCACTGAATGTATATAATATATACGGAAATATTGTATTCACAACAAATATACCATCAGCGTATTGTTATAAATAGTCAATCTAGTAGAGAGAAATTATAAATAATATTTAAACGTTTGACTATGAACCATTTCTGGTAGGGGCAGGGGCCCTCAGCCTTTTCAGACCATGGGGACCCTGGTCGTCATTTGTATTTTGGATAACCAAGGTCCTTCAACTTTTATATATATATACGATAATATATCCAGGGATAAAACATTAAAATTTATTTTTATAATTTTTTTAGATAAACAATTGGATTCCTATTACAAGACAAAATGTCAATTTCTTTAAAGCGGAATAAAACTTTGACGCTTTCGCTCGTTCTTCTATACTGTATTACTATATCATTGAGACTACACGACAAAATTGCGGTAGTTTAATAATCATTCTTTTACTCTTGACGTTAATACCCTAGAGTTGGAACGTTTGAAATTAATGCCCGGAATGACAATAACAGTCAAACACGACTGACTTCGCAGAATTGAGGGCGACCTCTAAAGCCCAGTGACAACTCTGACTTGTTTTAGGATACCAAGGAAAAAATGCTATTAAATACATTCGTGGGGCATTATTTCCTGTGTAGCACTGTTCGGTAGAAGGTTTAGTCATGCAATTGCTAAGAGGATTGGTAAGAAAAGTTCAGTCACGTTGTAAAAGCCAGACAAACTGAACGTGATATTACTGACTTTCCCCATCCTTATAATAAAATTGGAGGAAGTGGAAAGCTACATCTAACGATGGTGATATCATACATCCCTAATTCAAGTAGTGAATTCTTTAACGACGCAACTTGTGACACGGAAATAAAACGCACGAGATATCGACTGTGAATTCATTTACATACATCACTCGATCATTTGCATCGAAATTTTGATAGACATTTCATTACGCAAATTAGGGAACAAATAGAACTAACAATAACACGTTGATGTGAGGAAACTTTATTAAAGCTCATCGATTTGCATGGAGAAATGCTTTGGAAGTTAGGACATTCAGACTAATAGATTCGCAGTTCGCAAGATTCAAGACGTAACAATACTATGACCATGATATATACAAACAATTAGGGTTTCCAACTTAATAACTTACATTGACTGTTGTGTTCCGCTGTGGTTCTCTCTTCATGCTTTCTCATTCGGAACAAATGCAAATGATGTGGAGACGGGAAACCCTGTAGCATACTGACAGCATTTGCTACTGAATTCGCAGGATTGCTGCCACCAGGATAGGGTGGAGTCGGAGCCATGAGATTCCCGGAAAGACCGGCAGCCGCCGCAATCGCAGCCGCATGAGTGGGAAGCGGGATGTGTCCTGGATGAACCGCAGCGGCGGCGGCTGATTGAGCGAGGTGGTTCTGAACTTGAAGTTGTTGCTGAGAAGTGATATGGCTGAATTTAGCATCACATTCGTTGTTGGAAGGAGAAATAAGAAATTGCTGTTTTTCTCAGGGATACCTACCCCGATAATTTGATTTAATTCCGCCATGGTTACCTGTTTCGCTCTTTCAACAGCAGTGGCCACTTGTTGCTGATGCTAGAATGAATATTCATTGGGTTACTATTTCGCAAATTTTTGCTATTCTGCATACATTTACTCAATCTTACAATAAACATATTCGGATTAAAACAAAGCTCCTAAAAGGTCAATAAAATGATCTGCTCGAGTCAACTGAGTTAATTCAAAAAGGAGCATTATTTAATATGTATTTTCACCATATCTATCCATGGTTGAAGGGGCACAATATGATGTACTTGATTTCCTGTGATGTAATGGTAAAAAAATAAGAATTAAGAAATTTCCCAGACGCTTCACTATCACGATCAATCTAAACGTATACTTGTAAGTAAATGACAAAGTCCCACATGGTTCAAGCACGACTGGCAGCTACGACGTCAGTACGTGGAAGAAATAAGTTGACACTTACCTCTTGCGACAGAAAGGGAATGATCTGCGCACATATGGTACTCAATCTCTTTGCTATTTCGCTCTAAAAAAAAACATCGAGATGAAAAATAGCAAAAGCTATAAATAACACACGAATTTGCGTGTAATATCATTATGTGGAAACTTTTTCAAGAAATATAGAACATTTCAATCGGCACGTTAAATGATAACTGTAGACAGGTGCCAAAATCTAGAACATTAGGTTCGCGGGAAAGTAAGTGGAAACATAGCCGTGAGTTATCATAAAATTATGCAGTTTATTTATAGGAGTGAAAGAACAAATCTAAGCACATACATGTCTTGTCGTCAAAATTTAACGAGAAGATCTGTTAATTTACTAAATACGCAACAACGAAAAAGATAGTTCAGCTTTCAAACGCGGGAAATCCCGAGTAAGTATGCGGTATATTCAATGAGATAATAGTGCTTTATTTGAACATAACCAGACCTATTGAAAACCTCACAATGTAAGAAAAGGCAGTTATCTGACACTATTGCTGCGTGATATTTACCCTACTAATATCATTCCCACATTTAGTTGTTCGGAGAAACTGAAAAACAGAAACCTTTCGTTTCACCGGATTTCGACCGTAAACACCATCCGACAAAACCGAGTAACAATGTAAACTCGCAAACTTTTCAACCGTTTTATCGCCCTTCGAGATTAATTTGATTATCTTACAAGAGAATTTGGCATATGGTGCGTTTTTACAAGCGTTTCGGTAACTGTTAACGACGTGAACCGCGTCATATATCATAAATCTATAGACACCTATGGGAGTTTCGTCTCGCCTAACTTCAGAAAGTATTTTTGCTATGTTGCCTCTGTGTAAGTATTTAAAATCAATCGCTATGGCAACAGCAGGCATAAGACGTTGGATATGATTAATTAAATGTGAATATGTAACTAAATTGGGAATACTCACAAGGTGTACTGTGTACCTCTTCGTTTTTAGAACTAATCAACCTGCATGAAATTTAGTTCTCTGAATGATGGACCCAAGAGGTAACTATAACCTCGTTGAGGGTCACCATCATCACTATAGTGACCCCATCGTTGTCAGTAACCTAATTAAATAGCTGGGTTGACTGCGGGCAGGCAATTGAGCCTTCCTTGCCTAAGTACACGGAGATGGCTCAGGCAAGGTTTGAGCCAGCAACCTCTCAGTTGTAAGATTCGCTACCACTGAGCCACTTTCCCACCCGCCTTCTTAACAATCGTCAAATTCTATTTTCCCCAGCAAACTTAGGTATGTCCAGTTTTTCTTTAGCCACTAGCCAAATAGTGGTTTCTTTTTAGCTTGCTACACCTGATTCATCGAATGTACATCAAAGTAAGGAAAGAGCTAGCCGCGAAAAACAGAAGATTGTTAGTTAGGAACGCATGGCATGAGGAGCTATACAGAGCAAACAGTGCGAGATAGAGAAATAAGTGTAGTGAAAACAAACAGTGAAGTTGTTTAAACGAGGGATATCTTGTGTGGTGGAATAAAGGGTATTTTTATTCGTTAGAAATACATAATACTTTCAAATTTTGATAAGCAATATAACAATGGAGCCTGTAAAGACGTCTAGCGAATCGATGAAATCATTGAAATGTATTACAACAGTATATGAGAGAATTCAATTTGAAAATCTCGATTGCCTACTTTGTGATTATTCTGTGTGAATGATAGATTGTACTTATTGTACTGTATTGAGGTTGTGATCTGACGTATTATGGCTAAATACCATCTCAAGGGGTTTGAAAAGTCCTTTATTTCAAAATATATTGGAGTGAGAATAGATTACCCAACAGTTATTAACAATCCACTTGAGAATGAGTCGTTTCAGAATCGTCTGCTAAAATTCGGACACGGAACCACGTCAAGAGCAAAAAAGTCATTCATGTCCAAACAGCAATACTTCTTTATAATCATAACTGGAATATTAACAAGTGAATTGTTCAAAAACAGGCCATATTCACATAGTAAATGAATACAGTATCTCTGAAGCACAAGTGTTCAACAGTTGTTTCAAGTTGCGAAATTGTAATCCCAGGTGGAAGCGAACTCTATAAATCAAATTTCCACTCGCATTAGAAGGCAATTAAATCCGAGTGGAAATGGAAGTTGTGCCAAATGAGAGAAACATTTAAAACCACGATCAATTGACAAGCTGAAAGCGCAAAAGTATTTAAGAATCTATTACATGGAAAAGTCCCCTGTGTACCATAGGCATGCGAATAAGGATCTATATGTAAAAAAAAGCTCATCGATTCCCTGGCGAACCCGACCATTCAAAGCTCATTGATGGTATTGTGAGGTCATGGCTCTCATTATATTTGAACGATCGGAATCGAATCTACTTTTTTGGCAATCTAGCCCTTCTCCAGATACTACCGCCTTGTCTTTCAACACAGTTGGTGCTATTAGCAAGCAGTTCAACAGGACGAACAGAACAGCATCAACAGCAGACAATGGTCCCATGAGAATGAAAATTGCACAAATCATAGACCACACCAAAACGAGGTGGTATTTAACAAGGAAGAAATGTAACGACTCTGTTATCTCGGCCACGGGACAACAGATGAATGTGGCTACAGAGAAAATCCCAAGAGATGGATTGATTACACTCAACTGACGCTGCTTAAAACCGAGTCGACTAACCACGCTGCAGCATTTTTAGCAGACAACGCAACCTTGACCCCGTTAGGAATAACGTCATTAAGAATATTTTGCTTATTACGTAATTACAGGATATACTTAAAATTGGATTTTTCTAAGAGACATCACCTTCAATATATAGTAGGCATTTGGTTGGAGCATTTTTTAATAAATATGAATGATGATTTTAATTGGTAATGACATGAAACCACTACCGTTTTCGCGACTCCCAGACGTCGACAAACGATCGGTAAATCAACCTTGGGGAATACGACACAATCTTGATGAAATTCTTCAAAAAAACTAAACAATACAAGTACCAGTCGCGCATTGAATCTGTAAGTAGGAAACACGATTAGACAGAGATTTATTTTCGAGGTAGAGCAAAAGGGTCACAGAGAACAAGAGGATTGCATTACGCTAGCAATTGGTTTATGACGATCATTAGTGACGCAACAGCTGTCGGGTTTGTGTGTGTTTCAATGCAATTTGATGAATAATAAAGCAAAGACATAAATAATTGATCGACAGAGTAATATAGCCGCTCGTTTTGAATCCGTTTCGACTAAGGCGATTCAGAACTTCTTTTCAGTAACATTAACTACCGACGTGATTAAGTCACGCATACTGTACATCGAAAATTGTTTTAATTCCCAAAAGTTTCCTTGATCGAATTAAGACCTTTTATTTTGCCTGGTTTAGGCCTTTCGTCATTCCCATTTGACATTTAGCTAACCGGCACAAAGTACAGAACTACGCGAAAACACCTTCAACTGAGAACTCCCAGAGCTAAACAGATGTCGTTTAGAAATTTCCATACGGATCTAAATCCTAAATCCTGTTTAGTATAAATTGAATTTTTGGGAGGTCACCGACAGCAACATCTACAATTTTAAAATTAATGTGGACTGGTAAAATTTCACTTTGTTTAATAATTTATATTTAAATTTAAATTTACACCTCTGGAAAAAATTAATAAAAATAAGAAATAATAAATTTTCTGAGACGAAGTTGATGCAACAGAAAAAGGGTATTTATGGTGATTGGTAAAACATTTGATTCCCGTATGGATCGATAGAGTTATGTGGTGACAAGATTGCGTCTAAATATTTACGCCGTCAACTTCTCGTCTTCTATCGTAATTCGAGGTTAATCCGCAAACGTATCATAAATAATTAAAAAATTTTCAGGCAGCACGAATGCTTCCGAAATTGAATTAGATATTATGCGCGTAAAATAGGAGCAGTTGAGCGAGAAGTAGCATCTTCTATATGTGGTATCAAACTGGAGATTCCAGTACTGATGAGAAACCATTCAAATTGCAACTCGGTTGCTGAATATTACTGTGTATACATTGGTGAATGGCCGTGATTCGGGATTCCTAATTACTAAAACTCAAACCGAAACGACCTCATTAGCATGTAGCGCGTCTGCCATAAAGTCCGAACACGTAATCGCTCTGTTTACCAAACGCGTCTTGAGTAATAGAACAACATCATACCGAATATAGTCTCCCATCGGAATAATAATTGATACAAAATCAATTAGTAATTACTCTTGATGATATGAATGGGTCGTCAAGCATGGATCATTTTGCGTAACAGTGTCCCGTCTATCCGACTATACTGGCCTACGTCAGATGATCTATTAATAAGCTAAACTTTAGCATCAACAGTTTTAGTTTATTCTGGTATGTAAATGTTAGCTTAAGTTTTATTTGTCAGTCATAGAAGGCAACGATCAGCTAAAATTCTATTAACTAAGGAACCATCACCCCAGAATGTTGTTCCGGTTTACCCAGGGTTGGGTGTTGGGGCAAAAGTTAGTTAATATTAATCCTACCCCTCACCCAAACCGGATTACCCGAAGAATCGTCACCCTACCAAACTCTAGGGAGTCGATTTCAGTTGATCCGAAAATTTGAACTAATCTGCATCTGATCGTAAAATGAGAAATTAATTTGAATTTTGATGAGTATTTCCGCTATTGATATCAAACATGCAGTAAATACAATCGACTCGAAATCAGTATTTTCATAAACAGCTCAATCAGATTTGAATTGGTGCTCCTCTACTCACGACCGTTCAAGTTACGAAATTTCCAAAATAGGTGGTTCGATACAACTATACAGGCAGATTTCGCTCAAACCACAAGTATGTTGAACACCAACAGTTTACCACTCCGTAAAAAATGTACAACAAAGAATCAAAGAACTACACTTATCCTACGAGTAGTAGACTTCAAGTGGATTACGGATGTACAGTAACCAAACATAAAAAACGAAACAGCCATTACTAAAACATACAAGCGACTGCTTACGTTATCCGTTCAAGGGAATCTTGAGACTGCGTTGTAGCGAAAACAAACGGCTTGAGAAACAAGAGTTGATCGTTCAAGGGGTTTTATCGTCTTCAACAAAGCTGGCTTCATATTAAAAATCATTACTGCAAGGGCTATAAGTGGATTTTTCATCTTTTTGGCTATTTATAGTTTAAATTGTGAAGTGCTTCCAGCGGCGAATAATATAGAACAAAGTGAAAGCAGTGAGAGAACAAAGTCTGTCAACGAGCTACTGTATTGAATCCATCCAATCAAGATTTTTCCGAAGTAGTACTTATATAGTGCAATACGACATCGTACGAGAAGTTTATAGAATTACTACGAACCAGGTGCTGATTTATATCATATACATTTTTAAGCATATTTCCCGCACGTGCCCTCCAAAGTTTCATATACACGTGGAAAGTTTTGATCCCCAAAACTTCCTCACAGTTGGCCTCATACCAAAGAACACTTTATAGGATTTCAAGGAAATCATCTGTCCATATACAAGTATGAAAATAATGATTTAACTCACCTGTTTATGCATCTCAATATTCAATCCATAAGACATCTCGTAGTACTGAAAAACAATACAAAGTGATAAAGATTAAAATTCAGGCTCCAGGGTATGGTGGTTTCCGCTTTTGTTGCATGTGCAAATTCACGTTAACAAGAGCTCTCATAACTATACAGCTACGTTGCATGATGAACTTGAATACCGTTGCCTAATACACAATACTGCATGATTAGACAATTCAATAACGATAAGAGCTGAAGCTCTCTGTGCAATTCTACCAGTTAAATACCGAGGGAAGCAATAGAGCAGCATGGAGGCGTATGGCTTTCAGCAATTGAAGGAAGTCAGGTTAGGAAGTAATTTACCAGAGATTGCTGGTGAACGAGCGAGGTTAAATAGAACGAATGGCGTTATACGAAAAGAGCTAATAGAGAACTGCTATACTATATTACCTTAAGCATTATATCCAGCTGGTAATCCGGCAAGGCAAGGCATACCAAAATGCTTAGTGGTATATATGTAGAGATTTGTCAGAACAGAATTCACATAAATTAAAGATGATTAAAAGTTTTTTAATAATTGGGGCTACCAACCCGCCAAAACATGGGCCTATATAATGATTACATGGCCTTTAACATCGGGGACATTTTACAAGACTTAATATTGTTCGTTTACAGACATACATCTGGATAAATAATCCAAAAAATCCCCACAGGAAGGAATCGAAACAGCCAAACAGACTGGTCTTAAAAGGACAATAACGATAGTTAAACAATTCTTTCCACATGAAAGCAAACACAATTCGACGACGGGTGTACATAACTTAAGTAACATAGGTAGAAGTTTAAGTTTCTTATCGAGAAGGGATTTTGATAAAGAACGCAAGACGGAGATTAAACATATTGACCAGAATGAACCACGTCCTCACTTGCATATTTATTGACCAATGAAAGGAAGATTAAAAACGAGAATGAATGGAAGTGTACAAATGAATTACGTAAGACAAATATTTAACTTGCACGATTCAAATAAGGTTGTCTCCTACTAAATATACTCTTGTTTTACTAGAGCATTCAAATACTTGATATCATCTTGTTTATATTGAACCTCTTGATATTCATTGTACGTACATGTATGAAATATCGACTACAGACCGTTAGCATAACAAAACCTTCGTTTACTGAATCTAAAATAAACACAAAGCGAAACGCTATAACTGACTGATGTTTAAGACTGATGTTGAATAAATTATTTCAATTTGTTATGTCAAAGCTAATTCATAGTTTGGTTTCTTTTCAAAGACAGGTAAACGGCTTGGTTTAAAACTAAATATTTCGCCAAAAATGAGGATTGATTAAAAAGTGGTCCTGGTTAGAACTGGTTGGTTTGACCAAAGCCTCACGAAACAATGAACAAGGGGATGATTAAACAATGTTCTGTATTCGGGAATCAAAAAAGTCTTGGCGTCGCCATATTTTTTGTAGAGCAACTACCTACATACTTGTGTATGCAAATGGCCTATATATATATAGATAATTCCTGGATTTCCAGCATTCAAATAACCATACAGGAAATGGCAGCGTGGGTAAAACAAAACGTACTTACCATTACATAATGCCTTTGCATTTCCGTTTTCTCGTTAGCCAGTTTTTCACATTCCAATTTTAGACTGTACATTCAAGAAATAGAATAGGTTAACAATGAACCGTCTACTACTAAGGCTTCACTACTGTGTATCCTGGAAACGATGCCTGTGGAGGCGGATTTAATCTATACATACTAACTCGACTATTTAATGTACATACTATTATTCAATGTACATACCATAATATTAATTCATACCACACACCTGTGATTTTGAGCTTGCAGAAAACTGAAATCGTCCTTTATTCGATCACAGAATTCGGGAACAGTCGTTTTGAACGGCTGGGAATGGCCAGGTACAGAGCCCTGAAAAAGGGCAAACGGCGTTACCATGCTCTTATCATATACAATCAAGATCGATTCAACGGTGGATAAAAGCTCATTAATGCCAACACTAACGACCTATCTGAAAACCACAATACGCTGTAGGCCTATTATTAATTCAAATTGATATATGTAAATTCTGTATGGTAATTGGTAAGTCAATCGTATTGTAATACAACCGGCACTGAACCCAACGACAGGCAAACTTATTGATAACGAAGAAGTTTTGTTCAACACTAAAAATCGTGCATATCAGCTAATATTATCTTACCAGAACACTTTATAATAATGTGCTATACATTTTTATGCAGTAACAAATGTGTAATTTGACTAACAGTAGATTGCTTGTAACATATCGCATAGCATATAGCATTTCGACCATTGACTTACCGCAGCTCTCGTAGGAAACATGATTCCTTTCTCAGTTGGTATATTTATTTTTCTAACACATTGAAATTAAATGTTCGAGCTCAGCAATAAATCTCAAAGCAGTCCATACACAGTAAAGCAAACAATCTGACGACGAAGAACGAATGACGGATACTGAACAAAGATTGCTACGGAAGCCGATAGTTCGCTACATTCACAACATACCGAATAAAACGTAGATTATTATGTTATAGAGTTACCGCTATATTTATTACATGCGCCTCCTTATCTCAAGCATCTGGCCAATAATAGGGAGTTACGGTTGCAATCTGTTTTCCCTTAACACGCCAGATCTAAATGCACAAAGCCGTGACTAAATTAACGTAATTTAGTTCAAGGTTTAAACTAGAAATACGTGAGAGATATCGATCTGACAACTGCGCTTTGTAACTTTAACAGGTTGTTGTAGCATGTTACAGTTGCGTCACGCATTTGGTGAAGTGGCTGCAGTATTGTTTCCGCTTTGTCTAACTGCGTAACCCAAATTCCTCTTTCAGTACGGTACTATAGAGAGAGAGTGTCATCAAACTTAGTCTACGACAATAAAATTGCTAACAAACTCTACGGCGATATAATATCATAAATATTTCTAGCTGTCGATTGACCTATGCTAAATTACCTATTGGAATTTTTCTGAGTACATAGAAGTAGCAAAATCTCTAACTTAACTACTGTTCTGCAGTTAAACTTCTAATGAAAAAGGAAGACACGGCTCAAAGATGAAAAAAGATAACTGTCGGGGACAAAGCCACGACATGAATATAATTCACATAACGAGGAGTCAATATACCCACACTTATCTCTCTCTTCCTCTCATTTTCCTCTCTTTCTCTTTCATGAATACTCGGCGTGGATTACATAAATGAACCAATACGAATTGTCAAACTGCGAACGAGTAGCTCCATGTGGACGTATCAATCAAATACAGTAGTGATGTGACAAGACTTTACGTTATCCGTTTACAGTGACTCTAGTGTCCAAAAGTGAATGAAAACGAGATGGCAGACTTTTCGAAATGACAGGAATTCCTAGTATTTGCTTAAAAATCACGTGTACGTGATTGAAATAAAACACGAATGGCCCAGTTTAACATAACACTTTCAGGCCATTTTTTTTGGAATAAAGTGTAACAGGATTTGAAATTATTTTACGCATCCTCTTATGATTCAGGGAAATTTTAATCACTAATTTACACAAAGGAAATCGAGCTCCAGTCAACATTTAAAAGCATGAACCCACTCGTAAATATTTATTGGATTATTTTGATGTGCCTACTCGACATTTCAAAATGTACCTGGTTTATTTGGCGATTTTCTTTTCCACTGTCGTTGACCAGCAGAGTGCTTTCGGTAAGTTCCAGTGGCGGCGGCGGCGGCAGCAGCAGTTGAATTTCATTCGAAAAGCTTAAAGGGAAATATTTAAATAAGTTGAATGGAATTATAAAATTGCATTCGGTTTTTTTAAGAATGCCCACCTGCAAATAACCGCCAAGACTGTTACAAGAAGAACTCGGTAACTAACAAGACACTGTGTGAAGGAAAAGGATGTCACTGGTGTGAGCTGAATCCCGGAATCGATGGACCCTGGTGTGGTATGGTACTATCATCTTCCCTATACCTAAATACAATTTAAAACATATTACAGAAGGGAATATTTTAAATTTTCATTAAAAACGTTCTGTAACCATAAAAATTCAAATTTTTTAAATGATTGTAAATACTGTAACAACTCCGTGTATAAATTACGCTCACATTTAGTCACTACGTGTCCACGCGGACAGCAACTAAGATACAAGCAAAAAGACACTTGCTGTAAGATGGAAATGAATTCTAATAGAATAGTGGGAGGAAGAGTCTCAAAATTTGGTACTTGGCCGTGGATTGTAAGTTCTATACAAACTAGGACTTCAACCTAGTAATCTAAATAGCAATCGACTAATAGATTTGTGTTTCTAGGGCTCTCTTACTCATCCTCTCGCCTTTTGTGGAATAACGCTCATAAGCGAATATTACGGTCTTACGGCTGCCCATTGTACATGGTAGGTGATACATAGATAGAAGTGAACAGCGAAATAGAAAGTAGAGACTTTCCCAGGGAACCTGTACCTTTGTAACCTATCACAATTAACAACGCCCATAAATAGATGTAGAGAACCTGCTTTCGTGAATGAATTTTGATTCATATTCGTTCGAAACTCCAGGGGTTTGGACGAGGGGAGAATGATAGCCAGTTTCGGATACGTCAAACTGGGGAATGATATAATGTACATGCAGTCAACAGGAGTAAAAGAATATACAACACACGAATCCTATTCAGATGTTGATATTCAACACGATATATCCCTTGTGAGGGTAAGTATAATTTGGCGGCTACTTTACAAAATATTCTACAAGAAATAGATGAACGAAAATCTGTACCTGTAGTTTACCAGAAAGATTCAAATCACGAAATACGTCAAACCCATACATCTGCCACGTCGAGAAATCGTGCCAGAAGGAACGCATTGTTTTGTCGCTGGATGGGGACGAGGTAAGCACAACAGCGTCTTTAGTTCGAACTTTGCCAGCCCTCATCTCCGTGTTATTCAGCAAGACACATTCTCCTAGCTCACAGTTGATCCAGTTGTATAAATAAGGCACCGGTAATGTTGTCATCAATGCATCGATTGTGACCCTAACGAGGTCAAAATTATCTCTTTGGTCAATCCTCGTTCCGTCAGTAGGTCTAATCGGCTATCGAGCACCATCTAGAGACAAATAAAATAGCGCCTAAGTACGAACAATATTGCCAGGTTAGTTTCCCATGAAATTCATATCATTTTGTACACCAGTGAACTGAGCTAATTAATCTAATCCATACACCAAATATGAATCATATTATACATATATTATCGGAAGTGACGTCATGAAATCATTATTTTTAGTCAAACACAATCGAGGTGCACGTTCAAGCAAACTTCTGGAGGTTGAAGTCGATATATTGCCAACTATAAAATGCAAGCGTCCGTACGGATCTGACTACTATATAAAGGAACGAATGATATGCGCGGGAAAATTGAAGGGTGGGGCGGATGCCTGTCAGGTATGTTATTTATCATAATACAGTTTCACAGTTCCCTGCTATCTACAGGTGTATAATAACTCGATTTTACAGGGGGATAGTGGCGGACCTCTTATGTGTCAACGATGCAGTAGCTGTAACTGGTATATCGCTGGAATAGTAAGTTACGGAAAAGGCTGTGGTTCAAAATTCCACCCGGGAGTTTACACTCGAGTGTCGTATTACGAAAAATGGATTGAAAATAACGGTTATGAACCACGAGAAAGTGCAACGTACAGCTGCTAACCGAACAAACACCTCTACAGTTTGAACAAAACGCGTTTTCTTATCATTAAATTTGACTTTTATATTCATTCATCAGAAACGTCAACTGTACTCCGCGAACTTTAATGACCCGTGATCCTATCATGTAATATTGTAATGGGTCAAAGATCACTCGTGTCTTCTCTATATTATTCTTAAAATGAAATACACCGCAATAGTATCTACGATCTACTAGTAACGATCCCATATATGTGATTCAACCGGCTTGTGTACTAAACCACGTGACAAATAAACTACGAACTTTAACCCGAAGTGTTGCGACAGTGGTGTAAAAAAATGATTGACAGTGGTGGTGTGTGTGTGTTTATACTATCAAATAAAGCAGATTACAGTCTCTATCCAGGAAGAATGAAGTTTCTTTTAAAGACCATTCGCACTTTGCAGAGCGCCTATACGGGAAAATATGCCATTGTATCGAATACTGTTACTGCTGGAACTCTGGGAATAATCGGTGATGTATTAGCGCAAAAATCCGAAGCTCATTTTGCTTCGAAAGAGTGGGACATGAAACGAACACGAAACATGGCAATAGTTTGTTCGTGTGCCGGACCTTTCATGCATTTCTGGTACAAGGTGTTGGACCGACGCTTCCCTGGGAAATCAACCAGGGCAGTGGCTACCAAAGTGCTGATCGACCTGTTGACTGGGCCCTTATGGTACGGGTGGTACATCGGGGGACTGAGCTTACTTAGAGGAAATTCCGTTAAGGAGTCAGTTACAGAGTTCAAAAACAAACTTCCGATAGTGCTTATGGTCGACATAACGCTCTGGCCAATATTCCAAGGAGCAAACTTTAAATTCTTTGCACCACAGTACAGAATTGTAGTTTTGAAATGTAATGAACTTGTTTTTGATGTCATATTTTCACATATAGCCAATAATGAGTACACCTTAGGTTCTTTACTTGAAGCCATTTCAAAATATTTATCTGGAAAAAATGGTGAATGATATAAGGTACTGTTTTAAACTATTTGTACTTTACTATTTGTAAATCACTGCGTATTTCAGACATGAAAATTCAAATGCATTTTTACCTCGTAGTCAAGTTTGCTTTTCAAGATGGTTATGCAATTGATGCAGTTAACCTTGTTATCTCTTATATTGACTATTGTGTTTTATCCAGCTATAATAAATAGAAAACTTACAACATGGTATATATCTTCAAAATACTTTTTATCAATCGTAGAACGTTTCCTATTTTTATTATACTGTGTCGGAATAAGTTATTACTTATGAATTTTATTCTTCACAATATGTAATAGTAAAACTTGAATGGAATGGTTCTCTTTTTATTTATTATCTGATTCAACTGAATTTTTTTACTCTATATTCCATTTACAATTCTACTTTTTACCCAAAGCCTACAGTGTAGTATGTCATTCAGCGATTTAAATCTAGGGAATTGGATTTTGGACCACCTCAAAGGTCTTGGCTTAACGACTCCAACACCAGTACAGAAAAATTGTATACCGCCTATACTTGAAGGTTGGAGTTACAAGTTCGATTATAAAATTTAATAAACATCCTACAGTTAAGTTTTATATTTATGTTTTAGGGTTTGATTGCATGGGATGCTCGAAAACAGGCACAGGAAAAACGGCTGCGTTCGCTCTTCCCATTTTACAAAAATTGTCCGAGGATCCGTACGGAATATTTTGTCTCGTACTGACGCCAACCAGAGAACTTGCATATCAAATATCTGAACAGTTTTCGCTACTGGGCCAGCCAATTAATGTTAGACATACTGTAATCGTTGGAGGAATGGGTGTGTATTTGATTAACATGATTGTTGATGTACGATTCTTGCAATTAATCAATTCGTAACAGTGTTCTGTATTATCATTGGTACCAGACTCACTGGAACAGGCTAACGAACTAAAAAGGAAGCCACATATCGTAATAGCGACCCCAGGAAGACTAGCTGATCATATGAGAAATCCAGAAAATGCAACAGCGTTCAACAGAATTAGGTATTGAATGTGAAGAGTGTTAAAAGACTCTTACTTTTAGTAGATATCTTCTTCAATCGATTACTTGTTTTTCTGTCTGTTAAGATTTTTAGTCATTGATGAGGCCGATCGGCTTCTAGACAAATTGGATGGAGACTTCGGACAGGATCTTGAAGCAATATTTGAATGCCTGCCAAAAAAGAGGTGACTTATTGTAGTTTGTATTAAAATCGAACAATAATAAAGTTGAGCTTTTCCTCCCAACAGACAAACATTATTATTCAGTGCAACTCTCACTGATACCCTCAAGGAAGTGCAAGAGCTCACATCTAAAAAACCTTTCTATTGGTGTGAAGAAAAAGAGTAAGGATAAAATTTAAAAAATAAAGGAGCGAAAGACAAAATATTGTGACATCGGTACATCAGTAGTTTTGTAATTGATATGCTATATGTAAATGCAGTGTGTCTACCGTGAAAGAATTGGACCAAAGATACATCTTATTACCTGAGCATATCAAAGACGGCTATCTTGTATATATTTGTCATGACATACTGGAGAAATCTCCTAAGCATTCTATCATGATATTCACCAAGACGTGCAAGTAAGGTTTCACCAGAACTATTGATGAATATTTTAAGTGATGGTTTTATTCATTTTTTTAGAAACTGTCAAATAATATCACTGATACTGCGCAAAGCAGGATTTAGTTGTGTTTCCCTTCATTCGTTAATGAGTCAAAGAAGTAGGTTAGCGGCTCTGTCAAAATTCAAGTCAAGCAACACTAAATTGTTGGTCGCTACAGATGTAGCTGCAAGAGGTTTGGACATTCCTGTAGTACAGGTGAGATAGTGATAGTGTATATTATGTCTTTAACTTGTTGATGAACTGAAAAGTTCCATGTGCCATGTTTATTTTTTCAAATGGTTTATATGTTAATTCCCTCAAATTATAAAATACATATTTGAAGAACACTGCAATCACAAGCTCTGCATGATGTAAAATAGCTTACAGCTTGATACAAATCTTTAGTTATTATATTCCAATAATCAGACTGTTATAAATCACAACATACCTGGAGCTCCAAAGAACTACATTCATAGAGTAGGAAGGACAGCCCGCGCAGGTCGAAGCGGCCTTGCAATTTCTCTTGTGACGCAGTTTGATATCCATCGAGTACATGCCATAGAAGAAGCTATAAGTATGGCATTTGTTTGGTTTGAGGTAATAAGCAGGATCATGAGTTATGTCCTCTTCCATTTCAGACACTAAATTAAAAGAATATGATGTGGATGAAAATGCAGTTTTCAAAATACTGACTAAAGTGAACATGATGAAGAGAGAAGTTGAAATGGTACATTATTATATTCTGTTATCAGAAAAGTAAAGTTAATAACCATCCAATCATTATTTCAACTATAACATAAGAATATATGGTTTGATATGCTAATCATTTTGCTTCTTTAGTCATTAGTAATGTTTTAATATCAGAAACTAGAAGATAATGAATTTGGGGAAAGGAGAAAGATAAATAAGCGGAAGGCGATGATTCGTGAGGGCAAGGTAATCCCTGTTGTTATTTATTTTCAATATTCATTTCCTGTAATCTGTTCAATTTAATAATCCATACAATTTTCGGTCAGGATCCTGATGAGGAAGAGAAGAAGGAAAGAAAGAAAAAATACAAGAAAAGACGTCAAGAGTGGAAGAATCGCATAAAGATAGAAGAGAAGTCAAGTGATATTGCCACCACTTCAACATCATAATATTCAAAAACTGTTAACTATTGCATTTTTTAATGAATGATGAATGAAAAAGATGAATAAACAATCATTTGCTCCATATTGTAAGTTGTATACTGTTAATTTAAACAGTTACAAGAAAGGTAGAAACTCTTTTTCCTGTTATATTGCACGAAATGTACAGGGTGTGATAAATTTGTTTTGTTATTAGGAATAAGTTAAAGATGCTACCTTCAAAACAGTTCATGAACGATATTTATATTCATTTATTTGATGGTGAAGCTATCGTGTAAAAATATCCAGTAACACGTGCACGGAACCATGAAATGAAACTGACGTACCATGAAAATCGTTACAGCGAGGTTGTCATGGCAATGCTTGCAGTTGCTTGGTTTTCGGTCTTTGAAGCTTCACGGTTCTGAGTTAAAATTCCGAAGCTGTTCTGGAATTACAAGAAATTTAGCTTATTAATACAGGTTAAAATTGTGAATATAGAAAATACACGATGCCACCCAAAGGGCCCAAGTCTATTAAGGTAAAAATTCCTATGAATTTGCCGACAATAGGGGATAACGATTAAACGAAACCGTACGATATACAGAATACAACAATATATATTTTTATACCTATTTTTATAGGGTCCTGGGTCAACAATTGGACCAAAACCAAGCGTGAAAATTCCTGGTAAAGGTCGAGTACAAAGGCTGAGGGTAAGAAAATTCATTCAACTTTTCCTAAACATAATTGATATCATTGGTTTATAATTCTGATAAACTTGAATAACTTTTTCCAATAGGAAGATGATGACATGACAGAACTTGGAGATCTCGGTGATGAGTATGTGCAAGGAAAAACTCTGGTGAAACCGGATGACCAACTTGATCTTTCGGAAGCAGAATTAAAGGAAGAATTTACAAGGATATTAACTGCAAATAACCCTCACGCCCCACAAAATATTGTCAGATTTAATTTTAAGGTGAACTGCTTTTTGAAACCCTGACATCTGCCCCATGAGATTTTGTAAAAATAGCCATTTAGATTTTTCAAACAAAATGTATGAATTCTTCGGTAGACAATTATTAATTTGAAAAAAAAAATTTGGATTTCAATCAAATTCATTTACAGGATCGTACTTTCAAACAAACTTCGAGCGTTGAACAGATCGCGATTCACTTTGCCCTCGACGGAAACATGCTGCATAAAGAGAGCGATGAAGCTAGAAGACAGAGAGCAAGGGCAGGAGTGGGTGAAAGCCATAGGTGATTATATAGCCTAGACTGAATAACTCGTTTCTTAACCCAAATCTTTAGTGTATTTAACATTGGGGACAATTACATTAGGTGGCTTTTTAAAATAGCTTCAACTTCAATATATATAGCTTTCATTCAATCTTGAAAATACATAATTTCTACAACATAACTGATTGCAATTTTGCTGAGTTTTTGCGTACTTGTATTAAAAATGTGGTAAATTCCCATTTTCATGATTTAGTAATTGATTGTAACATTTGAATCGTGTTTACCTGCATTTTGATGAACCTACCGCAGGTAACATTTTAGGTGTAATATGTAATAATATCATTTCCCATGAATTATAAAATAATTACAGTGAAGCAGCTCTAAGTGAAGCAGGAGAGGAGACAGAGACAGCTGCCGAAGAAGAAGGAGCAGAAAAGGAAGAGGCACAGGAACAACCTCCTGCAAAGAAAGAAAATCTTAGGAACCAGTTTAACTTCAGTGAAAGAGCATCACAGACATTTAACAATCCTTACAGGGTAAGTGTCAATTGTATCATTATTCTAATGGAAAATTAATATCCAAGACATCCAATTTGAATGTGTACAGGAAAGAGGAACGGCCACGGAACCTCCACCGCGAGCCAACTTCTCAGCTACTGCAAATCAGTGGGAAATATATGATGCTTATTTAGAAGATATTATGAAACAGGTATGATTTAGTTTTAGTGTGATATGAATCAACTAACTATTTTTACTACCTATAACACCACAAAAATTTGGCATGGCTCAATGATTTTAGGAACGAGCCAAAGAGAAAACAAAACAGGTCCCCACCTACAGAAAGGAAGACGAAAAAACAAAGAAGAAGCTCACGGCTATCGAGACAGCTAGCGATGATATATCTCGTGTGGGTAGAGCAGCAAAAATAATTGGTAATTGATTGTATTGATACAGCTAAATAAGTCACAAACTAAAGTTTAAAGGAAATTACTGGATATCTAAATGAGGATTTACCTTTTCAGAACGAATGGTTAACCAAAACACATTCGACGACATCGCACAAGACTTCAGTTATTTTGAAGATGCGTCAGATGAATTCAGAGACCAGGAAGGAACTCTGTTACCACTTTGGAAGTTTTCATACGACAAGGCCAAGAGACTAGCGGTGACTTCTCTGTGCTGGTAAAATATAAATGCCCTATATCAACATACCTCAACCAATACATATTTAAATGCTGTCTTATATTCCTTTGAACAGTAATCCAAAATACAATGATCTCTTTGCTGTTGGACATGGTTCATATGATTTTACAAAGCAAGGTCGAGGCATGCTGTTGTTCTATACTTTGAAGAACCCTTCTTACCCTGAATATGTGTATTCTACTGAAAGTGGGGTCATGTGCATTGACTTTCACCCAGATTACCCGTAAGTATGCTGTGTTCACCCTGGATAGTATATCTTATACGAATAAACAGAAATCTGCTAAAAAATTTGAAAAGCAACTGACACCTTACCTCTTAATTCTTTGTACAGAACAATATGTCTTGTAATGCCGCTTCTCTATTTATACGCAGATATCTGGTAGCAGTGGGCTTCTATGATGGCAGTGTTGGCGTATTCAACGTCCAGGAAAAAACGCAAGGTCCTGTGTACAAGAGCACGGCTAAAACCGGCAAGCATACCGATCCAGTGTGGCAGGTAACCCTGAAAATAGAACCTGATATAAATACAAAGAATTCTGTCATATCAAACATATTGCTATATAATTAAAACAGGTCAAATGGCAGAAAGATGATTTGGACAATAATCTCAACTTTTTCTCAGTATCTTCAGATGGAAGGGTAGTTTCATGGACATTAGTAAAGGTATTTGTTTTTATAACTAGTGGTACTTATCAGTTATGTGCATTAGCACTGCAAATTACATGAAATAGAGATTATTGTCAATGATCTGAATGTGTACATTTTCATACAGAATGAGCTTATATACGCTGATGTTATAACTCTAACCGTGACGGACCTGCCATCAGAAGGACCCGATGGCACCCAGCTACAGCTACTTGGTGAGAAAAATTGCCACGCTTCAACAATATATCTTTTCATCTGTCTATTTGCTCATATTTTAATACAAATATCAGCTTACTCAGGTCCCAGTTGTGTCAGTCATAAGCAAATGAACTTTTCTCTAAAAACTACCAACCTTTTTATGTATCGATGCATCCCACACCTCAAATTTTTCTTGAATCTCTTCAGATTGCCCTTTGCCAATGATCTAGTTGTTCCAGAAATATTATTTTGATCTATTTCCTTAGGCTGTGGAACCTCATTCGACTTTCACAAGAAGATCGATTATCTATTCCTGGTTGGAACAGAAGAGGGCAAGATTCACAAGTGCTCTAAAGCTTATTCAAGCCAGTTCCTTGACACAATCAACGCTCATCACATGGCAGTCGATGCTGTGCGCTGGAATCCATTCCATCCTGATATTTTCATTTCATGCTCTGCTGATTGGACAGTCAAAATTTGGGATCACAATTACAGGTGAAAACGAAACTATATTTCCCTTGATGCAAATATTAATGGACTCATTATTCTTGCAACTAAATTGCGTTTTTGTTACCAGCCATCAGCCAATGTTCACCTTTGACCTCAACAGTGCCGTGGGTGATGTGGCATGGGCTCCATATTCTTCAACCGTGTTTGCGGCTGTCACAGCAGATGGAAAGGTAATGGCAGTATCGAAACATTAAGACTGTATTTTGTTTCAGAGTAAATATAAAGTTCATATAAATATTTCAGGTTCATGCTTATGATCTGAACGTCAACAAATACGAGGCTCTGTGCGAGCAGTCGGTCGTTCAGAAAAAGAAAACAAAGTTAACCCACATTGAATTTAACCCAACTCACATGATCATCATTGTGGGTGATGAAAGAGGATATGTCACAAGTGCTAAGCTTTCTCCTAACCTTCGTAAGGTTCCCAAGGTAAGATTTTTTTCCTACAGTTAAAAAGTTAGAATTAAGGATTTGGATAGCACTAGGCAATTTTGGAAGCTCAGTTTTCCTCAAGCGAATTTTCAATGTTTAATAACAGAAAAAGAAAGGTGAAGAAGGGAGTGCCATCGATCCTGAAATTGAAATCGCAAAATTGGACAAGATTTTGAGTCTTGTTAGGGAGCCTGACAAAGAGAAGAAATAAATCTTATTGTTATGCTGAATCCATGTTCTTGTAAAATGCTTTAGATGGGAATGATTCTATCAAAACACGGTTTCATTTTGTCAACTTGTTTCACTGTAGAGTGTATTTATCTTACTTTTTTCTCAAATATAATTCACTTTGAAAGCTTTTTAATGTATAAAATAATTATTCAATAATGACTTAAGTTTGATGAGTTAGAACTTTGGTGTAAAATTGGTGTTAAGTCCGGATGAAGCTGGCACATACATACTAAAGCAATATGTTTTTCACAGCTGCAAAGTATTTGGGCTTCAAATATTTGGCTAGTTCATCATCCGTGACCCAAGCGTAGCTTATGATGTCATTTTCAGAAGTCTCTCCTGTAGATTCAAGATCCTGCGGATGACTATCGCAGTCTTGCAGCAGTGCGATGTATATAAAAACCTTGGCTCCGACATAGTCGCTCTTGAGACGAACTTCTTTAGGAAATTTATATTTGAAGTATCCTGAGGGAGCGTTAGACAGAATTCTACCGGAAAATTTATTTTGGCAATGCAGAGACAATGCTCGCTCAGCACACTGTCACAAAAAAAGAAGTAAAAAAGGTTTAATGTAATAAAATTGGATCTATTATAAAGAATTTTTAGAATACTTCTCGCATAGTTTCTCCATTCTCATAAGAAACGACCGGTAGCACCCATACATCGTCCTTTCCAAGTTTTTTATTCACAACGAATGTCAGAGGCTCCTTCATTTTGCGATTTAGGTCCATGATGCCACCTGAGCAGGGAGATAAATTATCTGAGTAGTGAATTG